>CM076569.1:147005741-147057952 GCA_034641835.2 Pinus albicaulis | reverse complement strand
TCTTCTCGTACATACTTCAGGAGAATGTCCTTTTGTTTTCTGCATTTCAGCTTGAGTCTATCAATCTCTTCCAGAGCACTTCTTTGCTCCCCCTCAAGGTCGACTTCACCTTCTTCTTCTTCATCTTCTAGCAGGGGACCTTCAAGTTCTTCTATGGTCATCAATAAAAATTCAGAGGTTCCTTCTTCACTTGAAGGTTCATCTGAGTCTTCAGATGCACTGTTGTCTTGTTGAGCATAGAAGGATTTTCTGCTGAACTTCTTTCCTTTTTGCCAGTTTTTTGATGCATTTTTCTCTGTTTCTTGAGCCTGATTCCTTACTTTCTTGTGAGGACACTTAGCAGCATAGTGTTCCACTCTTCCACAGTTAAAGCATTTGAAAGGAAGTTTACCTTTGTATTTACTTGAGCCTCTATCCAATTTCTTAACAAAATTTACCTCTTCTTCATCCGAGCAAGAGCATATGTCTTCCTCTTCTTCTTTCTTCTTTTCGGTTTTAAAGGCTGCCTCCCTCGTACTTGGCTTCTTCTGTGGGAGCCTCATCTCATATGCTGTTAGATTTCCAAGTAGCTGGTTCATGGTCAAGGTCTCTCAATCAGCTGTTTCTTCTATTGCAGACACCTTGGGATTAAACTTGGATGGAAGAGATCTTAGAATCTTTTGCACAATTATACCTTCTGGTATGTTCTCTCCAAGAGCTTTCATATTGTTTACAATTTCTGCAACTTTTAAGAAGAAGCTGCTAACATCTTCATCATCATTCATGTTTAAATTTTCAAACTGGGCTCTATATACTTGAAGTTTGGTAATCTTTACCTTTTTATTTCCCTCATGGATGTTCTCTAGAGTATCCCACATCTCTTTGGCAGTGTCTTTGTGCATTACTTTGATAAATTCTGCTTCACACAATCCATTTAAGATGGCATTCATGGCTTTTGCGTTAGCTACAAAATCTTGTTTGGTTTCCTTTTCTGAGTCAGTTGCCTTTGGGGCATATCCTAACTCCACAGCACCCCAAACTTCTATTCCTAAAGACATTATGTATGTCCTCATCCTGATTTTCCAGAAGGCATAATTTGCACCTGTAAAGAAAGGGGCTTTATTGGTTGAGCATCCTTCTTTACTAGCCATCTTGAGAACCTAGAATCTCCTTTCAGTTGTTAAACTGGTACAAAGGAACCTGCTCTGATACCAATTGTTGAATTCTTAGTTAAACTGAGAGGGGGCGGGGGGTGAATCAGTTTAACACATACATGAGCTTTTTAAAATTTTCATCAGCTTATTTGCAGCTTACTTTTATAACCAACCTTAGTATATGAACAGTCTTAATAGGTTGCAGCAAGTATTAAATTAATGTGACATCAAACTTATTATGAGAACAACAAACATTAAGCAGATTTGGTAAATCATTTCAGCACATGGACAACACAGACAGGGACAAAAGATATAAGTGGAAACCCATAAAGGGAGAAAACTACATCTTAATATTGTTGTGATGCAAAGGTAAGCTCCAACTCCCTCTCACCACTGTTTTTCTGCAGGCACCAATCTATAGGAGGCTCCAACCTCAATTCTGCAAGCTACAACTTGCAAGGAAGCTCCAACTCCTTTCAATTTTCTACAGGCACCAACCTACAGGAGGCTCCAACCTCAGTCAGCTACAACTGACAGCTATCAAGCTTCAACTTGATAGGGAAGCTCCAACTTCCTCAATTTATCACAAGAAATGTTTGCTGATTTACCTCAGATATCAGCTCAGTTCTGTAGCATCTCTTTCTGCTCCTCTCTTCCTTATCTTCTCTGCCTCAATCTTCTATACTTTTAATTCTCTATCCTTACCCTCTCTAACCTCTCTTTGCATATCAAGATGATATTACTTATAGAGAATTCCTGATGACTGTTTGAATTCCTCAAAGAATTCGAAATGGATAGCCATACCTCTTAGTCTTCTACCTTCTCATTTCTTTTCAGCTCACTCAGAAAAATATAACTGTAGGTACTAACTTTAATATTACAGTGGGAATTTTGTTCTCTTCCGGAGACTTGCCAATGCATCACAAACAACAAAAATCAAAATCATTTACATTCAATTACAATGAAAACTCCAGCTCACTCATACAACCTCTTGGCTTGCTGCGCATTTGTCTTTTCTTTGACTGTGTCTTTGTCTTTTTCGGCTCTGTTTGTTTCCTTGTTCACTGTCGCAGGGTAACGACCATATGCCATACATATGTAACTGTGCTTTTTATATCATGCTAATTGATTCTCGGCATTATACAAATAATAAAAAGACATTTTGATATGTGCTCTGCCGTGGTGTAACTACTATGTATCTGTAATCAGCGCCTTATATATATATAACACAACTTCAGCTCTCGGCATAATAGTAAAAACCTGTTTAACATATAAAATGCCCTTTCGGGCCCACCATCCAAACTTTGTTTTGTGCTCCGATGCGATGAGTCTCCTCCGATAATTTCCGATTGCGATTACACCCTTTGCGATTGTTCCGATGCGATTAATCGCAATCGCAAACTTCATTGGTATGTTCCACTGCTCAGCCTTCGTGCCGATGCGATGGCCCCACATTGCATATATATATATATGTTCTCCAACGTAATGTAAAGACCCATGAATTCACTTTAGCTAATGCCCAACACGCACCTCATTTTCTATAAGTTTCGACTTTAGCACAATATATATAAATATATCACCATGTATGCATATTCCCAGAGTCAAGCGTTATAAACATTAATATAACGGGTTGATTCCATATAATCAATAGAATATCATATATCCGGGCCCACTTGCCACGCTTTCCGATGCTATACATTACTCCTCTACTTCTTCCGATTGCGATTGATCGCAATCGCAATTTCCATTTGAATGTATCGACATTCCAATGCTCCGATGCTCCGATTTTGATGATTCACTGTTTACTAGAACTCAACCTTACATGAATCATAGTTTATAAGCCCATTGGGTCCGGGCTTCAATCGCAATCGCAAGTTTTCGTTGGATGTTCCGATATGCTTGTACTCCGATACTCCGATGCGATTAGGCCGGAATTCAAATACGTGTTAATCACAGTTTATAAGTCCATCGGGTCCGGTCTTCAATCGCAATCGCAAGTTTTGGTTGGATGTTCCGATATGCCTATACTCCGATGCTCCGATGCGATTTGGCCGGAATTCAAACACATATCAATTATGGTTCATTGATCCATTGGGTCCGGACTTTCATCGCAATCGCAACTCTTTGTTTACATGTTCTGCTGCACAGTTTTTCTCCGATGCGATTGGGAAAGGGTCCCACCTTATGGTACTTTGGATCTTTCGATCATAAAGCGCTCCACTTATATAAAGCACTGCATTTATGTATGCTTCCACTTCCGTCTTTAGTGTAACCTCCAACTGGGTAATGATTCTCGGAATAAGATTTATATATGTATACATTGCCGCTTGGGTTAAGATTCCCGGAATTATGTTTATGTATCCTCCCGCCTGGGTTACGATACCCGGAATGAGGTTTATATATATATACTTTGCCGCTTGGTTCACGATTCTCGGAATTTTATATATATATCCTCCGGCTTGGGTAACGGTTCCCGGAATTTATGTTTAGTGTATCTACCAGCTGGGGTAGTGATTCTCGGAATAACGGCTCTATCTCTGCCTCTGCCTTTCTGCGATAACGGCTCTGCCTCTGCCTCTGCCTTTCTGCGATAATGGCTCTGCCTCTGCCTCTGCCTTTGCCTTTTTGCTTCTGCCTTCGCTGCTTCTACCTCTGCCTTCGCTGTACCTCTACTGCTCGACCTCTGCCTCTGCCTTCGCTGTACCTTTGTTGCTCGACCTCTGCCTCAACTGCTCTCTGTAAATATTACCTGTTGTCTTCTGCTGCTGTTCTTTGCCTATCTCTGCATCTGCTGCCGTCTTTGCCATCAATGACAATATTTCCAACATTAGGAAGTCTCTCTATGGTCTCAAACAAGCTCCTCGGCTTGGTATGCCAAAATGGATAGATTTCTATTAGATAATGGCTTTTCTAGGTGTCATTCTGACAACACTGTCTACACCAAGAAAGTGGGTAAGTACTTCACCATCCTTGTTCTTTATGTTGATGATCTTATCCTTACTGGCAGTGATCCAAACCATATAAACCATGTGAAGTCTAGCCACAAAAATAAGTTTGAAATGACAGACTTAGGACACTTGCATTATTTCCTTGGTCTTCAAGGCTTGCAATCCAAGAAAGGCATTAACCTCTCTCAGTCCAAGTATGCCTGTGATCTTCTACACCACTTTCACATGGAAGACTGTAAGCCAGCCCCTTCTCCCTTTCAGTCTGTAGTCAAGCTTTCAATCACTTGTACTACCCCTGAAGTTGATGCTACCTTATATCGTCAACTTGTTGGTAAACTTCTGTATCTAACCCATACCCGTCTTGACCTTTCCTTTGTCGTTGGTCTTGTCGCTCGGTTTATGCACCAACCTCATGAAAGTCACTGGAAAGCAGCTAAAAGAATACTTCGATATATTCGAGGTACAATTTAGTTCGGGATTCATTATAGTATGAGACTTACTGTTGATTGGTTTCCACTGACTCGGGACAATGTAGACTGATGATCGAAAGTCTACTGTAGGATATGTATATACTCTTGGTTTAGGACCTATTACTTGGTCTTGTAAGAAACAAAGTGCCATCTCTCTTTCTTCAGCAGAAGCGGAGTATCGTGGTGCAGTTGAAGCCAGTAAGGAAACCATGTGGCTTCGTCAGATCCTGTCTGAATTTGGTCTTCATCAGCAGCATCCAACTACACTTTGGTGTGATAATCAGAGTGCCATTCAGCTATTTAAAGATCCAGTTCAACATCAACCTATGAAACACATTGAACTCCACATACACTTCATCAGAAAGCTCATTCATGATCGTGTTCTTGAAGTGCAGTACTGTCCAACCAATGATCAATTAGCGGATATCTTTACAAAGGCTCTCACAGAAGCAAAGTTTACCAAACTTCGATCCATACTTGGAGTTCAGGAAAGTTGTCATTAAGGGGGAATAGGCTCTAATGCCTCCTTCCTTCTCCTATTGTGTCACTTTTGTAAATCCTTCAATCCTATCCCAACCTCATGAAAGTCACTGGAAAGTAGCTAAAATAATACTTTGATATATTCGAGGTACAGTTTAGTTCGGGATTCATTATAGTGCATGAGCATCTCCATTGTTGATTGGTTTCACTGATTCTGATTGGGCTGGTGACCCTGATGATCGAAAGTCTACTGTAGGATATGTATATACTCTTGGTTTAGGACCTATTACTTGGTCTTGTAAGAAACAAAGTGCCATCTCTCTTTCTTCAAAGGCAGGTTAGTGATTTGCAGGCATGAGTTGCAGAAGGAAACGACAGGAGCCGCCGATTCCTGCCCGAATTTGGTCTTCATCAAGCAGCCTTCAAGCAGCATCCAACTACATTTTTGTGATAATCGGGGGCTATTCGCCTATTTAAAGAACTTTTTACTATCATCAACTCCAGAACACACCTCCAAACCATTGACGAGCCTATCTCATGATCGTGTTCTTTGAAGGTGATTTGCAACTAATGATCAATTAGCCGATATCTTTTACAAGGTTTCGCCGTGCTGTGTTTACCAAACTTCGATCCATACTTGGAGTTCAGGAAAGTTGTCATTAAGGGGGAATAGGCTCTAATGCCTCCTTCCTTCTCCTATTGTGTCACTTTTGTAAATCCTTCAATCTTATCCCAATTTTTTCTTAAGGGGGGATGTTAGGATATTTCGACACAGGAAATAGGCTCCTTTTGTGTCACCTTTGTAAATCCTTCAATCCTACCCCAAGTTGTTCTTAAGGGGGGATGTTAGGATATTCCGACACATAGGAAATAGTTAAGAATAACTTAGTCTAGTGTAGAGTTAGGTAAAGTGTGTTTCTTTACCATGTACATTTGTAATTTATAATCCGACGGTCACGATTTGTAGTGATCCGACGGTTATCTCTCACCTCGGCATTAATGACGCTTGATCCGTGGCTTAACACCCGATTGGTCCATGATCTCTATTTAAAGAGCATGGAGGGTCATTTGTCCGATAACCGTTTATGAGAGAAACATATGTAACTTTTCTTTTTATATTAATAAATTGCCTGAAGTGGCCACGTTGGCTCAAGCCGTGGACTGTTTCCCTCTTTGAGGATTTTAACCACGTGATTATACTGGTGTACTGACTTGTGATCTGTTTGTGAGTGGTGACCTTTGGTTCTTGATCTACGAAACTTACCCTGTATATTCCTACAGTCATCAAATGATTCAACAAAAGAGAGTACAATCATCCATATCTTTACAACAACTAGAATATCCACGAAACGCATCCAAACATCAAAACCTCTAATTCCGATAACTGTAATACACTGTCACTCCCTGTAGCATACTGTCAAACACTGTTGTCACTAAGCGGAAAATTTGGAGCACTGTAATTTCATCTCTAAGGCCTTAGCCGCTACCATAGCACTCTGATCCCATGGCCAAGGGTCCCCCAGCCGCTACCATAGCATTTTGTGCACGCGGCTGTGGGGAAATCTATCTTTGAAGCCTTAGCCACGGGCATAACACATTGTGCCCGCGACTTAAGGGTCCTAGGTCGTTACCTTGCCTATAGCAAGCTCGCGGCTCTAGCCTGGATCCACCAGTTTTGTGCCCGCAGTCAGAATAGAAACCCTAACTTCTGTGCAAACCTCGAACCTGAGATTTCAGACCTCCGTGCAAACTTCTTTCGTCGAACCTGAGCGAGCCAAGACAACATATAAGAGAAGAAAAGAGCTTGATCAATTGTGTCCCAATGAGCTTGAGGTCTCTTCTATTTATAGGCTTCCATGAAGGTCCATTTGAGGTTGAGGCCAACCTAACCCAATATACATGAGTTAAAAAATAAATTCAAAAACCAACTTCTGCTTGTCCAAATAAGGTGATCTTTAGGTCGATTTTGGTCCTCTGCAGAGAATCATAACTATCTTATTTGGCTGCCCAAAGTGGAATTTGATCGCAGTTGCTTAAATTTAACATCCTCAAGATAGAAGCTGGAAAAGGACAAAGAACGAGAACAAGAACTAGATCAAGGTTTTGGGCCTCTCTCTCTCTCTCTCTTGTTACGGTTTTTATAGTTATTGGGCAAGACAAAATTATGAAGTTGCATCCAAGTTGTGAAGTTGCATTGAAGCTGTGAAGTTGCAAGGTCGAAGCTATGAAGCTGCTTCTGCGTAGACGCTGCAAGGTCAAAATTGTGAAGTTGCTTCTAGGTCGAAGTTGTGAAGCTACAGGGTCAAATCTGTGAAGCTGCATCAAGATCGAAGTTGTGAAGCTATAGGGTCAAATTTGTGAAGTTGCATCAAGATCTGTGAAGTTGCTTCTAGGTCGAAGTTGCAGAAATTGTTGTTGGGGGTCGAAGTTGTTGAAAGGTCGAAGTTTGTTGTTGGAAGTTGTGCAAATCAAGGAAGGTTGACTTGGTCTTGGAGGAGTCTTGGTCAAGGGTCATAGGTCTTGGAATTCATCAATTTAAGTTCTATAAGAAGAGAAGAATTCTTATGGGTTTTTATCTTAGTTAAAGAGGTTTTGGCCCTGGCTGATCGCCTATATCTTGTGTCCTTTGTCTCATTGTTCTTTATGATTTGGTAGTTGTTTGATGATAGAGAACACTAATAATAACAAAGGAAAAGAAGAATTTAATCAAGTAAAGTAAAAATACATCACAAGCAGTTATCAAAGCAAGAGAAATCACCTACACTTGTTGCCCCTAGATTTTGAACAACAACCTCCTTTACATCACATAAATGAACAATTCTTGGAGGATACAAATGACAAGACCTCCTTTGTATATATGAGTCAAGGGGTCACAATATAATCAAAACCTACATAACAATAATAATTTAAGGGCACAACAATAACAATAGTGGGATTCTATGAGGTGCAACAATAACAATATGGGGCTACATGGGCACAACAATAACAATAAGGGGGCTACACTAACAATAATAATAAGGAGGCTACACTAGTATTATAGGGACCTAACACTTCAGCTATGTGAGCTTCACTTCTTTCTTTCCTTTTGTTGTTCACATTATTGTTTGGACAATCCCTTTTAAAGTGTCCATACTCATTGCATCCAAAACATTGAATCTTGGACATGTTTGTCTTCTTCTTGGACTTTCCAAACTTCCCTTTCTTCAACTTCTTGGTTCTTGCAATGAAGGCTTGAGATCTTTCATTTGATTTAGTATCATCCTTTGCCTTGATCCTAGATTCTTCCAAGATACATTGAGCCCATAATTCATCGAAGGGTGTAGTATCCAGCGACTTCCTGTTATCTTTGGACACATAACAGTAGACCTTTGTCCCAAAGATCCGGAAGTGTGAAACATTAGGATTCTTGCCTCTGAAAGCCTCATCTGGTGTGACTTGTCCAAGCACCCTGTGCGGACTCATGTTCTACAGAAATACTGCAGTGTTGCATACCTCTGCCCATAAGAACCTAGGCAGATCTTGATCATGCAACATAGTCGTAGTTGCTCCAACAATACTCCTATTCTTCCTCTCGGCCACCCCATTCTGTTGAGGGTTATGAGGTGTTATCAACTCTCTCCTAATACCTTCCTTTGCACAAAACTCCTTGAAGGCATTGGAGATATATTCTCCACCATTGTCACTTCTCACTGCCTTGATTTTCTTCTTGGTCTGCTTCTCTACTAAGGCCTTAAACTCCATGAACCTGTCTAATACCTCATCTTTCTTTTTCATAAAGTAAATCTAAGTTTTCCGAGAGAAATCATCAATGAAAGTAACACAATACATGTGTCTCATCTGTGATGGAGAAGAAAAGGACCTGTACACATTTGAATGCACCAACACCAAAATCCCTTTGGTTTTGTTGTCCTGACCATGGAAAGAAGACTTGGCATACTTGTCAAGTGTGCATCCTTTGCACACTCCACTCTTGTCAAGGCCTCATGTTGGTAATCTTGTAGCAATATATTGAAGAATCTTCAGCGCCCCATGATGCAAGTGTCCCATGTGCCTGTGCCAAAGTTCACCTACATCTGCACATCCTGCCTTGCTACTAAAAGTTGCATCTGTCTCTACATGCAACTTGTACAGATTTTTCACCTTCACACCTATCTGCTTCTTACATCCAAAAACCAAGTACTGGAGGTAAGCCTTACCTTTGTTGAAGGTGACATCATATCCTTTATCCTCAAATATAGCTACTGAAACCAAGTTCTTCTTCAACCCTGGAACATAGAGAACATCTTTGAGATGAAGAGTAATACCTAACTCCCTCTCAAAGCTGACAGTACCAACTCCCTTGGTAGCATTTTTGCCATTATCTTCATGCTCGATATTCACCTGCATATCCTTCTCATCTAACTAGCTAAAATACTCTTGATTTCCAGTCATATGGAAAGAGGCTCCTGAATCAATATACCACGTACTGCTCCCTACTGAGCTTGCCATGCAAGCTATCAATTGGAAGTCCTTCGCAAACTGAGGCGAACTCATCTACATCAGCTGACGCAGCTACACGCTCCTTATTCGACCCCTTCTTCCGATTAGGACACTTGGAGGCATAGTGTCCAAAAGTATGGGAATGGAAGTATTTGATCTTACTCATATTTGTTTTCTTCTTGTCACCTTTTTGACTGTTCTCACTTTTCACTTTGACTAGCAAGATTTTCCTCCTTCTCAGCCTTGGAACCCTTGCCACTGCTACTAGAAGTCTCAACTAGTCTAAGCCTTAGCTCCTCCTAGATGAAGTCACTTCATAGGCGTTCCCAATCCGACAACTTATCTCGTCTAATTATGCTTTGGACAAAAGTATGCCAATCTTTGGTAAACCCATTCAGAACCACACGCACTAGCTCTGTGTCCATGGATTGCTCTCCATCAGTTGCTAGCTCATCATGAACTTCTTGAATTTTGGTGAGATAGGTACGCACTCACCCTTTTGTTTCTTGATTTTCCTGAACTTCACTTTGAGGACTATCTTCCGGTTCTCGGAAGAGTTTTAGTAGAGCTTGATTAAGGCATCCCACATGTCCTTAGTTGTATCGTTACCTGCAACATGAGGGACTACATGATCCCAAAGTCCATTCAGGATCATCTTCTTGGTCTTGGCCATCTGCCTTTGGAAGCGCCTCAACTCCTCTGGATTTGAAGGTTCTGCAACACCTTTCTCAGCGAATTCTTTCAGCCCAAACTCGTCCAACAAAAATAATGTGGACCTTCCAAGCACCAAAATGTGGAGCCATCTAGTCTATCTAGCTCTCACAATCCTAATCTTGTGTGAGTTGTCATCTTGAAGAGTATGTGCTGATCAATTCATGTTCACAACTCTAATGCCATGTAGAAAATCCACGAAATTCTGATCTGCTAATATGAACATTCTAAACACAATTTTTATTTTCAGATAGACACAGAATTTCTCTACCAAATAACAGCGGAATAGAACAGAAATAATTGCACAAATTCACACAATAGAACACAACAATTTTCAAGGGAACCCAACTGGGAAAACCCTCAGCTGCTTCAGACTTTTATTGAATAAGAATATGCTACAGATCTCTTACAACCAGCTTGTCTCAATCAGAAAAATACAATATTTTGTCTGCCTTTAGGCTTGAAACACCTGCTAGAATGTTGATTTGCTTCTCGAAAACTGTGCAAAACCAAGCACCTAAATCTATGTGCATTCATTAGGAAATATGCCCCTATTTCCTAGCGCATTCCCAGCTCCTAAAAAATAGGAATTTCCTCCTATGCATTCTCAGCTCCTAAAAAATAGGAATTTCCTCCTATTTTTCAGCATGCTTCTCAAGGTTGCCTTCCTTCTCCAACTCGCATAAGAGAGAATTTCTTGGCTCATTCCTCTCACAAGCTCACTTGCTCACAAACTTGTGCTCAAGAAATTATAATGAATACAAAGTGTGCCTTCGATCTCCTTATAAGCAATTCAATTTGGCTATTGTTAGTGAGTTTCTAAATTAGGAAGTTGAACTGGAGCTTTTATAGCTAACAAAAGTCAACACACTTAGTTAACTGGAACCTCCTAAAATCTAGGAGGCTAACTCCACTTGAACAATCAGTTCCCAATTTAACTCACACTAGAGAACAGATAACTCGGTCCTCCACAAACTCGCACTTGTCAAACTGCTTCTTGAACTCATGCTCATCACTAGAACTCGTGCATGATTAAGAAGATCACAAATTCGATTCCTTGAATTAAGGCACAAATCAAGGAATCCATTCCTTTGCTACTTTTCAACATGACGAATTGTCCAATGGAATATCCACAGCAATTTACAAAGCATCTGGCTACTAATAATAAGCAGGAAAATACTTTTTGACCATCATGTAGATAGCTTAACCATATCAAGCTGTGTAGGAGAAATGCTTACCCATGGCACACAAGTAAAATTGAGCAGCATATGGCACACAATTTACACTTCCTGTTAACTGATGCACAAGTTGATTTGCAATACAACACATACTATAGAGAAAAAGCAATTGCAGAAAGAAAGTCGAGTGAACATGGCTTTTAACCATTCAACTTTACACTATATATATATAGAGAGAGAAGACAATTTGCTCTCGTATACTGCTTCAAGACCAACACTTACCAGCAGCACAAGTAAAATTCAGCAGCTTATAGCACAAAATTTATATTTCACAATAAATGGGGCATAAGGTGAATTGCAGTACAACACAGACACATAGCTTGTCAAATATAAGATATAGGGAAAACAATTTTGCTTTCATACCCTACTTCAAGAGTCTCTGAGTTTCTCCTCTATTTGTCTTGTTATTTGTCGCATACTTTCATACTCCATAGAGGAGTACTTCTCTAGAGTTTGTAACAATCCTTCCCTAAGCTAATTTCATTTTCCAAAAAATTCCATTCTTTAATGTCTTTCCTAATACATCACATCCATTGAATCACATGTTCGTTTCTCGCCTGAGTTCCTCTTTGTTTGAATAAATTTACTCATTTATTCACACAATTTGATAATTTAAATATTACTGTACTTCTTACTTTTTCTAAAAACAGACATTGAGCTTGTTTTGTCTGCCAGTTGGGATGATTTGATAGAGAATTTAGACATTCCTGTATTTAATTTTTCGAAAAACTGACGCTGATGCTCGTTTTTTCTGCAAGATGGGATGATCAAGTTGATCTTGTTTTTCCAGCACTACAAAGTGACTTCATGAAGAGTGTAGTGGATCAGGTTAGCAGAGTTCTTCTAAATAAAATTCTTGTTAAATGCTAAACTAGACCTCATGTAACTTACATATATTTAAAATTGAATGTAATTGAAATCATCTCAGACACCCTGTGTCCCACGATCATGGGGTACATCAACCAATGCAATTCGGCCTTCTTAGTCGTATTTGGACCGATGCAACTTCAAAGGAATTGAACAATTGACATGTTATAAGAAGAAACCACCGAAACAAACCCACATTGTCCTCCATTCACTTGTTACATTTGCCATGCATCTCATCAGCTTCAGATTTTTGGGGCAGCAGCGAATCAAATCCTTATCCTGTTCTTTTCATTTTCTTCTCCACGAAATAAACAAGACAGACATGCAGAAAATATAATCAGGCAAATCGTGCACACACTAGAGTTGGCCTTAGGGCTTTTCCCTGAACTTGTACAAAGACCAGAACTTCGCAGCTTAATAGGAAAAAGTAATCGAACCCTCGTCTTGGGAATTGGTATACCCTATGGAAACCCTAACCCTGAAATCAACTTTGTACCAGCGTTTACAAGCCTTAGCTTGCAGCAGACAACCTCAAAATCGCGCTTTCTGAATGATACTTACTCTCTATGCCAACCTCTGAATTATTGCAATGACAAATTGTTTCTAATAACTACAGGTCGATGAGCTGTTATCTCGAGGTGAAAATGTTACAATTTACAACGGCCAGGTAAAACAACTGTGGCTCAGTTTGTGAGTTAGCTCCGATCATACTTTAAGGGAATTAATTGGACGAAAAAAGATTTACTTATCAAGCTTCAATCAACTCTTGAAATTTGCAGGTGGATTTGATCTGCGCAACCATAGGAACAGAAGCCTGGGTTCAAAAATTGAAGTATGTACAAAACCCTAATCAATTCAAATTTGAGTTGGGATTCCTTTCAATAACAAATCATTACTAAAACTAATAAGGTTTCCAACAAAATGACTCAGATGTCTGGGTTTGAAGGAATTTAATTCGATTGGGCGCACTCCGCTCTACTGCGACGGATCGGAAACAAAGGGATTCGTAAAGTCATACAAGAATCTGAGATTCTTCTGGTTTCTAGGCGCGGGGCATTTCGTAAGTAGCAGCATTTCATTCGTGTTATTTCGGATTTAATGGAATGGGATTGCAAAGAAACTAGAATGTAAATGAAGTTGATGACAGGAATTCGATTAAATGTGAACAGGGACCAGTAGATCAGCCCTGCGTCGCCCTGGAGATGCTTGATATGATTATCACTTCTACATCATTTTCATCTTTCCCATTATACTTCATAAGCTCTGTCGATGAGTATAGATGACAGGAAGGGTAGGGATGAGGCTTCATAACTGTCGATGAGTATAAATTACAGGAAGGGTAGGGAAGAGGCTTCTATTATTATGTAGTTGTATTATTGTACTTCTTATAGAAAAGGGTATCCTATCATAAAATATCAAAAATAGCACATCTATTTATATAAACTAGCAATTGTATCACATCTTGTAAAAGAAGGAAATGCCTTGAGGAGGCAGTAGCATTGGAAAGACTGAGCTGATAAAAAATTTCGTTATTCTAATTTGAACTTACGACAATATAGGAAAGATAAGAAGAGTAGAAAATTAAAAGTAATGATTTTTTACTTATTTTAATTTGAATTTTGATCTTGAATTGGAAGCATAACTTTTTCTTCTTATGCGATTTTGACATTGGCATTGCATATTTCAAACCAACCTTTGATGCTTTGGAAAGCGCCTAAAAATAAGCCAAGGTGGATGTTTTAGTTGTCGATAGAACAATAGTACTGAGAGTTGCTTTCATAATCATGAATGTAGTTTAATCTCATGTTGTACTAGTTCCATGGAAAACAAGAGGTTTCATTTCCATTGTATTGATGTATTATTGCATAGATAAGTAAATTAGAAAAGACCATAATCTTAAACAACTATCAACATATGTGAAGTATTAAGCTTCAAAAATTAGATCCCATTGTATTGATGTACTATTGCAGAAATGAAGAAACAAAAAAATAAATAACATAATCAAAAGAATGAAATAAAATATCATATAACCATCACTCAAATTACAATTATTTATAAAAAACAATAATAAAAATTAAAATAAAGCCTTAAATATAACAAGTCGTATCTAAAAATACATAATGATAATGTAATATTAATTTCATTTAAACTTACACAATACTATCAACTACCTCTATAACTTTAAAGCAAATGTCATTAATAATATCAATTCCATCTATCTAAAAATGCACAAATAATAATATGAAAACCATATAGGAACCATTTCTTGATATACTTACCATGATAATAAATCCTTTTATAAACTTGCATTTTATTTAAAAATAATAAAAATAATAATAGTGTTATTTATAATTTATTATTACATAATTAAATATATTTAAATTAATGGCCTATTATTGAAGAATTCATGAATTCATTATTGTAACGTAAGTCCTGTTCTTTTATAAACTTGCATTTTATTTTTAAAAAAATTAAAGTTAAAATAATAAAAATAAGAATAGTGTTATTTATAATTTATTATTACATAATTAATTTAAATTAATGGTCGATCATTGAAGAATTCATTACTGTAACGTAAGTCCTGGCCTTAGGCAGAGACAGACACTATACTGCATTATTATTATGTATCCTAACACGTTGTGTACATGAATAATTAATAGCACGCATCACCAAAAATGGTTTCTAATTATAATTGATCAAATAATGGAACGAACGAAGCTCTAGGGAATATTAACGCTTTCAATTTCATCTTTACTCACTATGATTTTGTTCATTATCTAGTGTATAAAAATGCGCTCCACATCTTGGCACAAGAAATCTTGGAATTTTACAGGATCAGATTCTTCACTTGAAAAATATTGGAAGAACCTTAAAATCGGAGGGCACTTGAAAACCTATCCACAAGAAAACTCGGAAGTTTACAGGAATAGATTCTTCACTTGAAAAATACTGGAAAAAACCTTAAAACCGGAGCTTGCTTGAAAACCTATCATGTCACCTGGACATCCAGGAAAATTAGAGGCTAGAGCAGAGGCAGCATGCTTTATCCGGACCAAGCAAGCGCCTCAGATCCCTTGTTCCAAATCTATCGATTTCAGCTGCCTCTTCGCCGGATTTCTTGATCGAGAAGTTGGATAAAGGCAAGGATCTTGGACTTGGAGAATTCACAAATGTTGGACCGACCCATTTCTCTGAAATAAAAGCAGGAAAATTGGGGGATTTGATGCCATTGCCTTCCTCGACGATCTCAGTTTCCAGTCTAGGCAGAGTAGTTGCTTCAAATTCTTTTGACGAAACCGATCTTGATTTCACGATTCGACCCTGGGAAATAAATCTCGGATCTGGACACATGAACTCGGTGACGAGTTATACAAAAAAAAATTCCAATGTTAATTCCAATGTTTCCTTGACGAGATATACAAAACAAAAAATATCGTTGACAAACTAAGATCTATAGGACAAACTCAATCACAGGCATTTGATCTCGATTAGAGATTCTATGCATCCAATAGGTGCCCATTGGATAGGCCGAAAATACAATGAAATTAAGTTCGGGGCAAGATTATTGCCCGAGTTTCTGAAAAAAAGATCACTGCTCGAGGCACACATTAATCGTTTTTATTTTCTATTTATAAGAATAAATTACATTGTGAGAATAATTTCTATTTATAAGAATAAAATGGATTTTGTGAGATGCATAAGCCTAGTTTTTAAATCTTAAAACCGGAGGGCGCTTGAAAACCTATCCACAATAAAAATCGGAAGTTTACAGGAACAGATTCTTCACTTGAAAAATACTGGAAAAACATTAAAATCGGAGCTCGCTTGAAAACATATCATGTCACTTGGACATCCAGGAAATTAGAGGCTAGATCCAAGGCAACATGCTTAATCCAGACCAAGCAGGTGCCTCAGATCCCTTGTTCCAAATCTATCAATTTTAGTCGCCTCTTCGCCGGATTTCTTGATCGAGAAGCTGGATAAAGGCAAGGATCTTAGACTTGGAGAATTCACAAATGCTGGACCGGCCTATTTCTCTGGGGTTTTGATGCCATTGCCTTTCTTGGCAATCTCAGTTTCCAGTCCAAGCGGAGTAGTTGCTTTAGATTCTTTTGACGAAACTGATCTTGATTTCACGATTCGACTCTGGGAAATAAGTCTCGGATCTGGACACATGAACTCAGTTGGGGTTACAAACTCATTACTGTAACAAATTTTTTATAACTAACTTCTAGCACAACGTTCTCCACCATATGATTATCTAATGGTGGGAATTGCTTTAATCGTCTAACATTTTAGATGAATGGCTCAAAATAATACACGTGGCACAGAGGTAATTTGTTTTCAAATAGTGACGCCTTATGACGTAATTATTAAATTATGTTTGAAATGGACTCATATATTGAATAGACCAACCATTGTCAAACATTAAATTTTTAACATAACAAGTTGACAAGACATCTTGTCCCAACTACCTCCAGCTTTGAATTACCATTTAAGTCAAAATGCACTACAAAACATTCCATTGAATTCTATCCAGAGTACACATATCCCATCAAACAAGCACCCACTCATTTCCACTCGAGCAACACATCCCATTATTGGGTAATACCTGCACAAGAACAGGTGAAATGTGTGTCAACCATATCTACATATGTGTTTAACCATTCAACCTAATAAAGACAATAAATGACACCATTCAATTCAGGAATTAATTCACAGGATGCAATAAATGACACCAAAACTTTCAATTCAGGAATTAAACATAGAAAAGCACAAGGATTAACCATTGGATCATGTACAAATCAATCCAGAACACACATTTGAATTTGGGAGATGGAAATCCATGCCAATTTTCCCTACCAAACAAATTCTACATCAAAAAAATATAAAACAACCTCAACCCTTACTGACTTGCATTTGAAACATTCATTCTACTCATCAGTGGTTGGAGACATATAATTAGAGTGTGTGCACGATGTTATATTCATTCTATTCATCTGTTGCTAAACACATACAATCACAGTGTGTGCACAGTGTTATTAGGTTTAATTTTGTTGAATAATGTTATCATGTTGATTTGGTTGTTGTTATTGTTTATATGATTTATCCATTCCCATAATGTTTACACAATAGGAGCATTCATGTAATGTTTACACAATCTATTCCTTGATAGACATATTCTTACATTATGCATTCTTTGAAAGACAAAGTTCACATGCCTTAGAGGTAATATTTGATCAGCAAAAGCACCTAGAAAATGAATAGCTAAAACATATAACTAAGCAACGAGGGGACCCAAGAACCCTTATTACTATGGCACACTTCTTATCCTTATTCTGATATTAAGGGATCCCTATTTTCATGTAGAAGAGGGATTAATATCAAGACTACACCCTAATTGTAGGAAGAAAACAAGAATTGCGTAATTACATGCCCAAGTCCACATAAACTATTCACCAATTACCATTGCAGACAGTGTGCATTGATACAAAAGAAGATTGAGCAAAATCAACATGTTTTTTTTCTAATGATATATGCTCTCTGGTACAAGCTATGTTATTGTTTATACACCTCACATAATTTAACATATCAAAGAAGTAACTATGATCAAGTTGTAGACAAGGATTTGATAAACAATTTTCAATTATTTGCAACCCATAATTGTTTAGGGACACATGGATTACCACACACATAGTCATGGAATTTATCAAAAGGAAATGTTAGATTGAAGTTATAGTACATAGCTAAAGCATTGATTGTTGTTTCCTATTGATTATAAAGGCCAATAAATTACCTTGTTTGATAATACTACATTAACATGGTATTATTCATTCTATACTTATTTGCAAGATTTGTGTACCTGTAATTAACTAGAGGCTTAGTGGGTTTTGGTTCTTCTGGCATGTAGCAATTAGGGTATAATGAGTAGTGAACTGGGATTGTTGTTTGGTTAGATTAGCAGGTCCAGTTGGGTTAATGTCGATATCAACAATTTGTTTTTGGATCAGGCATTTCATGTTTGCATACCTTGAAAATATACATCAAATTCCATGCAATAAGCCTTATTTTCACTGAGAAATTGCTAGTGCATGAATGATTGGTGATCTATTGAGAAAAAACAACATTTTTTTAAATCAGAATTTCGTGGTAAGTTTGCAGGTTGTAGCATCCATGCCAAGAGTTTCTATTGCAGATCGTACAAGGAACAGGAGGAGGCAAGGGACCAGGGGCGATCAGTTGCGATCCAGTTCATCATATGAGGACAAGGGGGTGATGCAAATTCTCCCAATGCTCCCAACAGTGTTGTAGAGAATGACACTGTGGTTGTAGATCATGTTATCCCACCATAAACCACAGTGCAAGGTGTAAGTTCAACGAAGAAGATCAGTGCCATAATAGGCTAGACAAAGCAAGACAGGCTAGCTACAATTGATGACATAGAGTTTAGGGGATATTCAATTAGTGCCTGTGAAAAAAAACATGGGATTGCTACCTCTAACATACATTATTGGATAAATGGATTGATTCATACAAAGCATAGAGGGTCTGTTACAATTATGACTAAAGAGGAGGAGGATGAGGTGGTTGAGTGGTGTAAGGAGATGGCCCAATTTGGACATGGGTTAGAGCTTATACAACTTAAATCCAGGGTAGCTCAAATCTATCACGGGAGGCCAAACCTCTTCAAAGATGGGTTTCTTGGTAAATCATGGTGGAGTGGGTTTAAAAAAAGGCATTCAAACCTTGTGTTACATGTGTGTTACGTACAATCAGTGGCTTTGACAAAGACAAGGCTAGAAATCTACGCTCTGCAATTGTGTCCATGTTTTATGACACTCTTTCTGTTGCATATGAGCAACACTCATATGCCCCAGACCATATATGGAACTGTGACGAAACAAACTCACATGCCGAAAGGAGTTGTGGTATGCGAGTAATTGCTAAGAGAGGGAGAAAAAATGTGCCTAAGATTTTGCCTAAGAGCAAGGAGTGGATCACTATTCTTTGTTGTGTCAATGCAATTGGTTCTTCAATCCCAGTATTTTATCTATTCAAAGGTAAAACTCAACTAAAAAATTATATACATAATTGTGAACCAGATGCATGCATGACTGCACATCCCCATGCATGGATGACAAAGGAACTATTCTTGAATTGGATTTTTCACTTCGTTGCTTTTGTACCAAGTGGTATCTCACCTAAAAACATACACCTACTAGTATTAAATGACCATGGAAGCCACATGGTTGTGCAGACAATTGAGGAGACCAACAATTTGGGCATTGACCTCTTAACATTGTGTTGAAATTGGCAACAAAAAGGGCTTCTAATTTAATTTTCCTTTAATTAAATTAGAAATAAATTGTAATTCCACATCACATGATAGCTTGTACGAGTTAACTAAGTTGGGAAGGCTTAGTGAGCTCAGTCAAGTCGAGTTGGGGGTCAAAATGGAGGCATGTAGAGTTCAATCTAGAGGGTCCAATTACAGTTTATTTTGAGTTGTAATTGTTTAACTTAATTATTTGAGTTTAAATCAGTTTAACTAGTTCTAACTGATAGATGAGCTTGTGAGAGGTCAAGTGAATTAAATATCATTTAATTCACATGTAGTGATCAATCAGATAACTGATAATTCGCTATAAATAGTTGTTGCATGTCAGTTCTAAGAGTGACCCAGTTGAGATTGGAGTTAAAGGGAAGTAAACTATCAGTTATATAATTAGAAAGTTGTACATGTCATGCACGAGGTCAGTAAGATGCCTTGGATGAATTGCGCAATAAATTCTTGGGAATTTCCTAATTAATAGGGGCTCAATTCCCTTAGGAATGCGTAAGCAAGGCTGAGCAACCTAGAGGCAGGAAATTAATTAAGTACAAGAGCATACTTGCTGGGATTAGTGTGAGACAATCAAAGATAGTGTAGAGAGCTCTCAAGCCTAAGAGAAGCATTGTATTGTTTCAGATTCTCGACTTAATGAAATATATAGATGGCGGGGTTTTTAGCTAAGGCTTTCCCCAGATAAATATTTGTGTTGTGCGATTGAAATTATTTCTCTTTCTTGTTCATGTGATTGTGCGATCGTAATTGATTTCCACAATTTTTAGAATAGATTCAAGTATTTTTTTTTAGCATATTATAAGATCAGTTGAATCTATGTGGATTTTCTATACATTGCAAGTTTGGGCCTTGATGTCACATATTGCAACCCCTTGATGTCAACTTGTTTGGGCCTTTCAAGAACTATTTCAAGGTCGAGTGAGCTTCATGGATGGCAAAGAATCCAGGGGTGGAAGTAAAAAGGTTTGAGCTAGTTGAGCTTGCAAGTAAAGCATTTAAAAGGGATCTCACACCTTTTAATATCAAGGTTGGATTTAGGAGGACTAGTATATGGCCACTGAATTTTGATGCCCTTATGCATGATACTGGTTGTAGCTAGGCATTTGATGTGGAAGGTCAAGAAGCAGAGAACTTACAAGACCATGTTGATGCCCAAGAAGATGTGGATGGGTAGTGTTGTATCTTAAGAGACAATCCCTCGGTTGTGAAAGGAATCAGTGCTTAAGACATTTTAAAAGTGTGCCATAGAAATGATTTTATCATGAGGTCTTTGTTCTATCCCTCTGGAGACTAGTTTTCTAAAACCCTTAATGATCTGGAATAATAAAAGATTTCATAATGCCATTCACTGCTGATATCTGAATGAAAAGAAGAACTGTAGGGGAAACTCAAAGTAATATGTTGTAAACACATAATCTACCACTTTTAAGTTTCAAAGGAAATTCATGGAGAGAGAGGAAACTCGAAATAATATGTTGTAAACACAGAATTTATTACTTTAAAGTTTCATCAGGAGTTTGCGAAGAGAGGGGAAACTCAAAATAATATGTTGTAAACACAGAATCTATTACTTTTAAGTTTCAGGGAGAATTTGTGAAGGGAGAAGAGATGGAGTGAAGGAGCGCAAATTAAGGTTATTTAACTCTTACTCAAAGATGTAATTAAGAGACCAGTTGCTACATTACTTCACTTCGTTCAAAGAAAAAGGGACAAAAAATGGCACAAGAAACATGAATCACCATCAACAGTTGCAACAAATTTACTGCTTCTTTCATTTACCCATCAGAAAAAGAAGTACAAAATGTAATCCCCAAGAGGTCCAGAACTCTGACCCCCATGCTTACCTCTTTCTCTCTTTCCTTAAATACAAACAAAATCAGTTTGTAACTGCTCGAGCTTCTTGAAACTCCTAAACTGCCTGAAATGTTAAACTACTTATTACATTGCAATCGAGGACACCATTGTAGCTTCGATCTTAACAAAGAAAACAAAATACACTTGGAATATAATCCTTTTGCCGAGTCTGATTTGTTGTTGATGTCTCCTTCTGTTTCGGCTGTGATGTCCTAACAGTTTGCATAAACGCATCTCCACCGACTCTGCCCATGCTTTTGTGTTCCGAACGTTGTCATCATGTCACCTACTGCTTGACTCTGCCTCTTCTGTGCATGCCTGCTGTGTCTAGTCTTCTCTTCTCCTTTTCTCTGCGTCGGGTCACTTACCCGAGTCTCTCTACCTGCGTTCATACTTTCTTCCATTATTAAGGTGTTTCACTTACTTTACGTTATAATCCTCCTTTCTTCCTCCAATGCGATTTAACACAAGAAATGTCTTACCTCCGCATTTGAAAACCTTTGGAGTTCACTTTTGAAACCACATTGCATTCGCCCGCAAATCGCAAATCGGGGATTTTGTTATGAAATACGAGAGGTAAGTGTTAAAAACCGTGAAGTGCGATGTGCAATGGGTGGAAGGTGACGTGGCAAGATGGAGGTGGGACCACCCGCAGTTCGCATATCGCAAGTTTTACATGGGAGCAAGCGGAGGTTAAATGTTATGTTTTGCAAAGTGCAAAGTGTAGGGGCAGGGAAGGTGACATGGCACGAATGGAGGTCGGACTGCACCCGCATATTGCATATCGCAAGGTTTATATGTAAGCAGAGGGAAGTAAATGTTAAAAAGCACAATGTGCGAAGTGCGATGTACGAGAGGGATGACGTGGAAGGGTGGAGGTGGGACTGCTCGCAGATTGCATGTAGCAAGTTTTATATGGGAGCAAGCTGAGGGTAAACGGTAAGATTTGCGAAGTGTGATATGCGATGGAACATATGGCCAATACATGGCTCTTCTTCACAATCTTCGATCCATTAAATCTTTTTCATCTTTATTTGCGATATCCATTCCTGATCGCTTAACTATAACTTAGATCTCGTGATCTAATCTTGTCCATCCATCTGACTTGCGTTCTTGTGCTATGATCTCCATCGTCCATCTCTCCACTTCAATTCTACGCTTTGATCCTGACAACCTATTTTCCCCTTTGCGCCTCCTCCAAAACCCTTAAGTTCTTTTAAGGTAAATACGATATTTCTCTGCTTTCTTTGATTTGAAAGTAAAGGGTTTGGGCTCTAGATATCACCACGTAATGTCCTTTATTGAAACCTGAAACCACTTGCTGGGGCACTTAAATGGTTTTTTGGAATTTGAAGAGAGTGTTCCCGCATTTAATGTCAACCATCGATTTGCAGGTGATCGGATTTAACGAGACTGCTTGCGGGGGCACTCCTTGGTATAAATCTCGAGCAACTTGTGCTCCCGGGTTGCCGTTGGATTTGGGCGCAGTGAATACAAGCCTTCGTTGTACTCGAACTTTGAAAAATGATAATCTTGTTTAATTTTAATTTCAAGACATCTGAGCATTAAACGGTATTCTGTAGCACTAATCTCTCTTGAGCTTGCGAATATGCCCGACTCGACCCTGACCTATGTGTAATATTCTGAATGCTTCAATCGGCCCGAGTCTTGAACTGTTCTGCACACGAATAAGCCCGACTTGACCCATCCTGCATGCTTTTCTCTTTGCTGCTCTTCTGGTTTGGATTACACCTCCAATGCTGCTGCTTCCTTGATTTTGGTTCTAGTGCACATGTGATGATGAATCCTCGTTGAGATTGTGGTTATCCTTTCGAGCATACTACAGGTCTTCTTGAAATTTTAACAACTGTTCCTCAATAACCTTGAATTTCTCAGAACTTCTCTTGACTTCTAGCCGAGTCAAATTAGGCTACAACAGGTAGGAAGACGTTGTTGTAATTGAAGGTATAATGTCCCTTTCTGAAGGGCACTTCTAGGGTGATGATGATGAGCATGTGAGTGAGACACAATTCTATCAAGAACCAATTGTCAATAGCATGGATGTTGTCACACCCTCTGAACCACCTGCTAATTCTACCTGTGATGTTCCATATGAGGCAGTTGATCATGTGAATGACAATGCAAACTTGATTTCAAGAGATAATGCAACAAGATTAAAATAATGAGCAATTGAGCATGCCAACCCAAGTAAGCCCACCATCATGCTTGACATAGGCCATGATGAATATCAACACACATAACGTGTCTTCCACTAATGAGGAAAGCATGGGCATGCCTTCACAACCAACAGATTTGAACACTAAACTTGTTCATTATTTTGTGTACAATGGATCACTGGAAGAGGGGCTTGTTAAACATGAAGTACCAGCTAAAGACAACAATGAGGGGGAATCAGTTGTCCCTGATGTTGAAAGGCATGTGTTAGGCCCTGACGAGCATGAGACAATGTATGTAGCAGAGAATTGTTGGTGCATTCCTAAGCTACCAGTAGAGAGAGTGAAGGCCTCATCAAGGCACTCATGATCATATTGTCTTCGTTTGGGGAGGAGTTCACAGTTGCTCACCTCTGAAGACTACATGAATTTATTGCTTGAGTCTGAATGTAAAAAAAATGAAATTCAAGAATCTTAAAAGAGAAAGAAGGAGGTGGCCAAAGAAAATCGAGTTGCAAGCATTGCAGTAGTAGAAGCTCTAGAAAAGCAAAGGTTGGAAAGACAAAAAGAAAGGGAAGATAAGGAACATAAAAACAATTAGCAAGGGAAGGGAGGGAGGCAAGAAAGGTTCAACAAGTGCTAGAAAGAGGAGGAGGGGTGAAAAATAGGGAAGACTATGGTCCAAGCCAGTTTGAGGCAAATAGGATGATGTCCAACACTTTGGACCACATTATAGAGCATACACCATCATACCAAAACCTGATTAATATCCAAGTCCCCCACTATCAGCGAGGAGTTATTCCCACCTCTTATACCCCTACCAGTGCAAGTTTAAATCCTATGTTTGTTTATAGGACACCTGCACTTAGTGTTGAGGTTAGTAACACAAGTGGACACTTGGGCTACTCAGTCCTTCCATGGCTACAAGGAGAAAATTGGACTCAAGCATATCGAAACATTCATGCACATACTAATCATCCAATCTTGGGTAGGCCACCATACTCTGGTTAAGCAGACAACTCAACAAGTTTGGGCAAAGCAGGAAATGGAGGCCATTAAGCATAGGGGTGACATGACTTAATTTTTGTAACCACATCACAATGTGGATATTTTGTAAGGATGCAACATGTTGCATGATTAATATAATAGTTCATGGTTCATGGTCCATTTCATGGTTAATATAATAGTTCACGATTCATGGATCAGGTAAGCAATTTTTAAGACACTTTGTGTATTAGGTTAATTTATAGGTTATTGTTGCATTTAAGGAAGAAAATGGACCTTTTCTCTGTTATGTCCATGGAGCACGCCTTTTAGATTAGTTTCATAGTAGAAGATACACTACCAAATACCAATTTATATGACATAGATGTTGTTCTTAAGCATAGAAGACACATGATGACATATCAATTAAGTTAAAGGCCTTATTTCGATGTCAAGATCCAACTACAACAAGTATGACAAGGATAATCATGCGCTGGTATAAACACTTGAGCAATGGAAACAATATACTCTTGGTAAAGAAATTATCTTACACAATGACCATTGCCTTTATGAGAAATATAAAAAATAAGAAATCAAAGTGTTAGTACCTTGAATTATAGGATCTCAAGGTGACTGGATACTTCATATTTCTTGCAAGATTTTCATTATTGAAAGGCTTTTCAAAATTCAAATGATTTCAAATAAAAAGAAAAAATAAAAAAGAAAGAAAAGAGGGTATAAAAAAAGAGAAAAAGAAAAAGAAAGAAAACCCCAAAAAGAAATAAACTGAAAGTGTTGCAAGTTCAAATGCCACTACTCATTAAACATGTTTGTCCGATCGTACAGTTTAATCATGATCAGACAGTTTTCAATTTCTGTTGATAGGTGAGAGAACAAATATTTTCCAAACTGTTTAATCTTGGATTATCAATAGATAGGTAGAAAATGAAATTGGCTCAACATTGTAAGTTGAGCTAATGGCTGAAAGAAGGATAGGGGTTAGGATAGAAATTCAAAAGAAAAGGATGTAAGGGTTTGCTAGTCCAAATGCACCCTGCAAAAGAGGGGAAAATGTTAGATGATTAGCTTTGGGTAGGTAGACAGGTTGAAGAGGAAGAATGGAAAGCCAATGTGGAGGTTATTCCACCAAGATACAACATCCTATTTTCATTATTTCTCTTTGCTATAAGAGGAAAGCCAAGACAAAAATTTCTCATTGCACAAAGGATGGGAAAGGGGAAATGTTTCTAAAGATGGGTTTTAATGTCACCTGGGCATACCTTATGCTAAATATGATACTAAGTCCCAACGCTAAGTTCATTATATGCCCAAACCCCCAAACCCACATTATGCGCTTTATCCTAAGTCCTCCCCTATCCCAACGCTCATTCATGGACCCAGACCCACCATCCCATCACCCCGTCACATCGAGCGGTAAACATCCCCCACCTTACTCGCCATCTCCGCTCCTCACCTCACATCCAACAACCCTCATTCCATTTTGGCCCCCCCTTAGCCGCCATGCGTTAATAAAGGGGGTGGGGGGTCCGAAATGGGCGGTATCCATTACCGCCCACTCCTCTACGTGGCACACTCACACAATTTCACACCCCCCACTCTATTACTGCTTACCACCCGCGACCCCTTCCGAAAAGCAGTTTCCGCCGCAAATCAAACCAATGCAGCCCTATGACCGTTGCCAATGCTGCCGCGCCACGTCCTCCGTCACCTGTCCAATTCGCCCTGTCACATCCCCTCCCTCCAGCGGCACCGTTGCGCCATGAATGGTCGGGCTGTTATCCAATGGACCCACGCCAACTCAACGGTCACCCTCCAACCACATGCTAAAGCCCAAATTCACTGTGGTGTCAAAGTTTGCATTGCTGATACTATTGGATTACTACATGTATCAGACTTGCAGACAGATACAGAGAAATCACGGACCTGCCACTGTTGCCGAAGGGTAAATTTTGCATCAAAAGAGAAACTATCAGTGCTCTGTGAGCCTGATTATAGTTCTCATTTCGACTGATTCGGTTTCGATCTTGATCCCCTTTGGTCTTACCCTTTCCCAGTACCAATTCATATCGTTTCCCGCATCTATGCTCCCTTTTCTTACAAGCCCATTCTCCATTGTAGGTGAGACAGAAAGTGAAGAAATCAAATCATGCCTCCCAAGGCAGACCAACAGCCTTTCAATCCCATGTTCTACCCTCCGGTAGATTTAGACCATATTTTCCTGGCTGGCAGTGACTACAAGATCCACGAGACAGAGTCAGACCTTGACCTGTTCGATGTCTACTGTTGGCTCAAGGATAAGCTCCTTGACGAAGCAGATGATATCAACCTGTGGGAGACCAAGCTTCCACATTACATCTTTCCTAAATCCCATAGCTGCCCTGAGCTAATCAGAAAATGTAAATCTTGCTATGACATTAAACAAAGATCCATAGTGAACTCTGCAAGAGAGATTTTGTTTTACATAAATGCCCCATCCATTCAAGAGATGTTGCAAGCCCCCATTGTTGAGAAAACTGTCCCTTTTTCATATGAGGCCCTTATAGGATTATACCAAGGATTAGATTTTGTCATCAGGGCCAAAACCTTGGAGATTTTCATGACTACCAATGCACCAATGCCTACCACCAATCTCCCATATCCATCATCCACCATCCCGGATAGGACCAAGCACATTGTCACTGCTTTATCTTATTTTTTAGGATATCATAATGATCAGTGGGTAGATGAAGCCATAATTGGCTTCTTGTCTATCCTTTCTGCAGATGCTAAGCCTACTGTTATGTTCAACTATGCTGAGTTCTTGAAATTCCAGACGGAAGGGGTGTTAGTATGAATCTTAATCGCAAGCGTATGAAAAAGGCTCACTTTAGTCGTGCATAACAAACATCCTTAACAGCAAAGATGGCTACCAATATCTTTAGATCTGCAATTAGTTGACCAAGATAAATGCTGCAAAAATCTAGATCTATGCATTAAAAGACATTAAGCAGTGAACCAAAACAAGAGTTGCTCCATGCATCCAATAGACAAGACAAGATTGTTTTAAAGAATTTTTGTATTTTTTGACACCTGGGAAGGGGACATAGAAAGATGTTACCAGTCCCCCTCAATGGGATGGGTTCTTATAAGTCCTCAACACTTCAGATCTAAAATCCCTCTCTCTTGATGGTGTAGAAAACCCAAACAAAAATGGAACTCAAAGGGAGCTCACAAGAAAAATGGTAGCAAAATATGACATTGATGGTGGATCAAAGTCAGACCAAAAGTATAGATCCAGAGTGATCTTTAGGCAACAAAAGGTAGTGAGTGAATGGAAAAACCTTTCTATTTATAACAAAATATTGAGTTAGTCTAGATATTGGTGGATAATTAAATTATTATTAACCAAATAAAGATCCAACTTTTATGGAATATATTATTATATTTGTTGGAGGGAAAAAGAATTTGACTTTGGTCAAAACCCTTTATTTGTAAATAATAAATAAATAAATGATTTATTTATTATTTTAAGGATATGGTTGAGTAATAATCAAATAAATAATGATTTATTCAATTATTTATAAATGATTTAGTCAAATTTAACAAGGAATATTATTTAAATAAGGTTTAAATAATTATTCCTAGAAATAATAAGATAAATAATGATTTATCTAATTAATTTTCCTGTCTTGGGTTAAATATGGCCAGGAATATTAATTAAACTGCTTTTTAACTAATTATTCCTTGAGGAAAATCAAACAAATGTGGATTTATTCAATATTTCCTCATGGGGTTTCCTGTTTAGACCATAAACAACTTAATAAATGTGGTTTACTAAGTTATTTTTCATAGTGAAAGCAATTTTATTTAGGGTAAAATTGGTCTTACATGGTGTACTTTGGTCCATCTAATATCAATAGGTTAGATGATCAAAAAATGGTGTAACAGATTTCTCCCTAGCGTGCGAGCATTAGGAGCTAATCGTATGACCGAAGTACATTGTAAGAACTCAATCACTAGACACCAAAGGGGAAGTCAGAGAGAGAGAAATATAAGGTTGACCAAAGTGCTAGAGGACTAGACCCTAAGGAGGCAAGACTTACAGGTGAGATAAGTCTATTTTATGAGTGAGTATCTGTGCTATAAGCAGTGGGGGAGGCATACCTATGCCTGCCGAGAAAAAGTACAAAGAATAATGCATCCAGTAAAAAAGGGACTGAACTATATAATACATTCTGGCATAAACATGAGCTAGATAAAAATATGATAATGGATCCCACATACATACTATGCCTGGGATAATAGCCAAGACTTATACAATAATATCTAAGTACATGAGATATAAATACAACCAAAGTGCCCCTGTAAATAGGAAAGGGATATGAAAATTTGACTGATACATGCAGACTAAAAGACGTTGCAAGTGGTTGAGGCCGACATCATCAAATATATGGAGCTGCATCAAAGGCTGTAATGAAGAGGTCATCTAGGCATGTGGGGGGCTACCTAAAGGGCCACCCCCTCGCGAGGGTTGAAACATCTCACACACACCCAGGAATCACCAGTACAATCTACTGCATCGCTGAACCATCAAGTATACAGATCTCAATCATGCTGTAAGGAGTTTGTGCTGAGAAACAATCAATTCAAAGAGAAATAAGGAGTCCCTTTGCCTAATCCGAGGTACCGAACAAGAGTGGAAGTTGGAACCAAGGTACACCACCCTCTAGATCTGTTTTCTAGAATGAATGATCTGATGTCGACAGAAGGAGGTCCGCCATAGGTGAGGCAATAAAGGATCCTCAACTATGTACTGTAGGAGAAAATAGTAAAGTGACGATAGACTGACACCAGGGATGATGATGAAATGGGTGGATACAGAGAAGCCAATAACGACTTCCCCTTGTTAGAGCATAAAGGGCATGGATGACCTGGCAGCAACTGACACAATATCAAAGGGGATAGGGGACAGGAGGACTGAAGGCCAAAATGTGCGACATGAAAGAGGAACCAAGCAATGAAGGATGGAGGACTATGGCGAGATACAAAGGGACTCGGGATAGACTCCATGGATGCAACATTGACTCAACTCGGATGCTCTAAACAAGGGCGACTTTATGATGCTGCCACATACAAAAGGTCTAATGGGGACCATAAAGACATGAGTACAAGATGGTAACTCATGACGAAAATCGACACGAGCATGAACAAGTATGGAGGCAAAGTGGTGCCCCAAGTACAAGTGTTGCAAGTGAAGAAATTCGATTTTGAGGAATGGTGAAGCGACCCTCTTGGACAAAATGTGTCGTGGTGAAGTATCAAATCATGAAAAACTAACAATTACCCTTTTGAGAGCTCGGCGAGAGCTTTCCAATGGTACAGACGGTTTGTCAAACTGAGCTACGGTTTGGCCGCAGCAGGTGAAAGAAAAATCAGGGGTTTCTCTTTTAATAAGGCATTTTCCCTCCAAATTCACTCATTTGCAAGTGTAGTTGTGGTGAATCTAGAGAGCAGAGAAGGCCCTAAATCTTTCGGTGATCGTAGCGGACAAACCGACCTTTGGAATCGAGATCTGTCAATTGCAGTAAGAGGCCTAACCCTACTCTTTCATTTCAGTGGATTGAAAGTTCAGTTTAGGTGCCCAGAGCTCAGGAATAGACCCCTGCTCCTCTTCACGGATGGGTCTAACTTTTTGGGGCAATATCTGTGACCTGGGTAGCAGGTTTTGGGCAGAAAAGTGCGACCTGTACCAGGATTTTGCCTGAAAAGTGCGACTTGGCAGAGAGAGGTTTTCCTGTGCTATTTTTTGGCTGAGGGCTAGGTTTTTGTGGTTAAATGTAGTCTTTCATTTCTGTACACTGACAAATGTGATGGTTTTGTGTAGATATGGAAGAATTACGGATCAACTGGAGAGAGAGAGACCTGGACGCATTACGGTTGGAGATCCGAGAGGATCATGGTGTCAGCAGTGCATTGGCCAGGTTGGGGTTCTGAAGTTGGAGAGCCCTTGTTGGCCTGAATTGTCAGTTATTGGGATCCAGACCATGAGGTAGTTATAGTGCAGGGGCACCAGATCGAGTTGACGGTCCAGGATATATATTTTATGACTGGTCTCCTACCACTTGGGATGGTCGGGAATACTCAGCCAGTGTTACCGTGAGGGCGGAACATCATGGAGTTAGTAAAGCGCCATTGTCGACCAGGTCTCCATGTCAAGGGGACACTGATACCCATTGGGGATCTAGAGAGGTTAGAGACCTGTGTTGTGGCCACAGTGGTGCTGTGGATCCTGGGCAACCAGGCACTCCACCTCATCACTAGAGGGTAGATGGTGCTTGTGGAGAGTGTGTTGAGTAGGACCTACTATGGGTGGGCTCAGATGATGCTGTCGTTGTTGAAATGACAGTTGTCGGTATGCAAGGAAAGTGAACCATGACTGTGCATATGGTACAGTGTTTTGCTCACTCTTCTTTGAGAATATCCCGACACTTCGACCTCGCATACAACTCCAAGATGGGGGCCCGAGGGAGCCCAAGATGCACCGGTGGGGGCGACTACTATGTAGAGGAGGAGGTGGGGCGGTCGGACGGGTGTTTCGACCTGATTTCTTTGCTCATTGGGATCAGATGCCACTGTACATAGATGACTATCCCTATAGTGGTATGATTTATTGTGGGGACCCGGACTTGCGACTGCCGCCTGGTCGAGTATGGGGGCCCGATGGTAAGTGACGAGTTGATAATATTTTATGTGCATTGTAAAGTTCAGAATATTGTATATGGTATTGATTCTTTCCCTTTTGGTATGTAGATACAGCACCGGTAAAACCGGCCGGGTATATGGGACGACCTGCAGTATCAGGAGCTGCAGGGCCTAGTGGATCGAGAGCGCCGCAAAATGAGGATGCAGCAGCCCTCCTGGAGGACATCCGTCGTAGATGTGAGAGGCTTCTGACCAGTGTTTCAGAGCGCGGTTGGCAAGACTTGTATGACCAGTACATAGAGCCATGTATTGGTCTACCCTCGGAGTGGCGAGGGGTCATGCGGCGCATGGCGATGGCCGGACAGGGGATGCACGATCTATGAGCTGTAGGAGCAAAGCCATTGGCTCGGGATCCTCCAAATAGTGATTAGTGTGTAGGGGCAGGTGGTGCCCCCAGTTTTGAGTTTTTCTAACATGCTATGGGCATGTCATATGTATTAGAGTTGATGGACTCTAAAACATGTTATATGACACATATTATGGATATGCATCGTTTTGATGATTTTATGTTATTGTCTTGTGTTAAATGCATGTGCTAAATGCCAATCTAGAATATTGTTTGCAATGCTATCTACAAAGTGATTTTGTGCTCTAGGTAGATGATTGAATGTAATGATTTCAAATTCACGCATCAAAAGCTTCACTTGTAAATATCTTCTAAAAAGGATAGAATTATGCACACAATATACACCATTAAATTGCATGACAAGAAGTAGGGAATCTAAACGAACATGAAGGTGGAGGATGTGATGGGAAAGGGCATCGGTTAATAAACCTTGCACTGCATCATATTCGGCCTAATTATTGGTGGCAGTACCAATACATACACCATTCGAGAGAACAAGCGAATGAAAGGAGGTGAAAATGGCCCAACCTGTCAAGGCTAGATTCCAGGAGTAGTGACTTGCGCCATCGACATAACCGATATAAGGTGTGGACGGGAGGTCCATCTGAAAGGTGCCACAAGAAAACAAATGGGAGGATGATGAACAACGCTGGCAACCTGAGCGCAAAGTAGAAATCGAACAAACACTGTGAGAGGGAGTGATCTGGGTAGGATGTCTATCGCCTGCACACTGTCGGGAAGGTGGTGTGTGGGAGCTACCTTGTGGGCGGCTTGTGCTCAGGCCGCGAAAGTCACCATAGACACGGATGGTGCCATTCTGCTTATGGGCGGGAAAGATGAAGTCAGGGGTGGACAAGGCTTCCATGATGTCATCATCACATTGAAGATGGGATGACGGGAGGAAGGGAGACCACATGACGCGGCGAAGCTACCTGAATCATCATCATGAGAAGAAAGGTTCACATGCGCATCGTCACGGGGGATGACAGAAGAACAAGCAGATAAGGGATCCACTAATGTTGAGCCTAGGGTGATTGCTAAAGGGAGGTCAAGCGAAACAGAAAGGAAGTCTCAGAGGGAGCTTCCACTGTGGATCTCATGAATGATGATAGGTAGAGGAAGGTGGTCGCAGGCTTCGTCATATCAACATCAGGAGGGGGAATGTCAATGGGAGCATGTAAATCCTCAAGCTGGCCTGAAGTATACTGCGCAAGGACGGGAGAGGCGGACTGGTTCTGCTCAATCTCGTACTCCCGAACTACCTCCAAAGAGGCGCGGTAATGCATGAGGCAGGGACAATGGTGGGAATAATGGCCATGGAGATCACACAAAGCACAAGGTTGGTTGGTGTGAATAGTCTTAGGGTACTTAGCTGCAGTCGAGGAAGAAATAGAGGCTTCAGGGACCGTAGACTCAGGGATTGCAACATTAACCATGGGCTTGATATGAGGAAACTCGGGACAATGATGGGTGGCATGACCGACAACATCACACAAAGCACAAGGCTTAGGAGGCTGAGGAGGGGCAGGGTTAGTCGGGGCAACCTTGTCTTTTGATGCCTTCTTGCGAGTGTTTCCCTTTTTACCTGAAGCTGTCGCACCAGGAGAAGGTTCTTGTTGAGGTGGCTGAGGCACGGTAGTAGCGGGAGGGGTCATGGGGACCGGTTGAACCGAGGTTAAAGAAAGATAAGGTTTGGGTTGACCAGGTGGGGTAGCGGGTGGGGGATTGATGTACCAGAAGGGAATCCCCAGGGTTAGTTTAGGAAGGGATAGGGTGGCCATAACAGGTACCGAGAACACTCCAGGAGGGGGAGCTAGGAACGGTATCTGACCGGAGGGGTAATGGCCAGACGGGACGACTCTGAGATGGTTAAGGCCTGGAGGAACCATACCAAGAGGGTAGAAAGGCTCATGGATACCAGCTGCAGGTGAAGGGCCAGGAGGAGGGGGTCCAGAAGGCTGAATCGAAGGGCTAGGAGCAGGTTGCGGAGGGCGAGGTTGCTGACTAGCCGAAGCAGGCCGCTTGAGGGAAGCTCGAGACGATTGCATCATGCAAACATTCGATGAGATGGGATCAGAGATAGGAGGAGGAAGACCAGGGAATGAACCAAGTAAAGAGGAGTCTTTGTAGACTCTGGGTGAGACATTGGTTAAAGGGTCAACGGTTTGCTTATTGGCCACCGAAGATATGATGGATTCAGGGGAGGTTTGAGACTTCGGTTCGTAATATGTCAACTGGTCAATGGTGACTATCTTTCCATTATGGGGAAATGACATCTTGCGGTGAACCGTAGATGGTACAGTAGACATCGGATAGGTGTAGCTACGACCCAATAGAATGTTGTAATCTAAGGGTGCGTCAATGACTTCTACGTCAACGCAAACAGTCTTACTCGCAAGAGTAATAGGAAAATTGCGGAACAGGCCAATGGGCTGGGAAGTGTGGCCATCCCACGCTCGGAGGGTGATAGTGGAAGGGGAAAACTCAGGTGATCCGAGCTGCTTCCAAACCGAAGCGGACATCACGCAGGTGGATGCCCCCTCATCAATGATACAATGGGAAACGTTGGCATTCTAGATCTTGACAGGGATTTGGAAGGTGCAGAAGCAGGAAGAGGAGGATGTTCTGACCGGTCAACATCGAAGACGATCAATCGATCATTTGAAGGATCTACAATGCCCATGGCAGATAGTAGAGCTTTTCATTGTGAAGGGCACGACTGGAGGAGTTCCAACGTTGAGATGGCAGCAGGAGATTGTGCCAAATCATCTACTATACTATACGAATGGGCAGTTTTTCCAGAAGCAACGTTTCGGCGTAATGGTCCCTTAGGGATCTTGGTATGAACCTCTGCCTTAGGCGGAGAGATCTGCAAAGGACCATTGGTTGTCGAAAGAGACTCTGTAGAACTTGAAGAAGGGGGCTTGGGGGCAGACGTAGTGGGAGGCTTGTTGTACTAACGGGACCGAGACTAAAGGTTGAGGTCAATGGTAGTGGGTTGGTCAGAGTTCATTATGATAATTTGGTAGTCAGAGGTACAAGATGGAGGAGGTTGAGTGGCTGCCTGACCTTCAGGTGGTTGGTTAGCCACAAATCCTTGCTGAGGGAAAGGATTAGTAAACACAGCCAGCTGACTAGGCACAACATGGGGAGGGACGGAAGGAGAGGTTTGTTGTCCTCGCGATGTTGCTTGAGTCTCCCACATTTGCCTCATCTGTGGTAAAAGAGGAAAATCGTGAGTGTAATGACTGTAAACACCACAACAAGGACAAGGCTTATTCATGCGAACATGCCTGTCCTGCTTGGGTTGAGTGCCCTGTTGCTGGTTAGCAGTGTTCGGTGCATTACCTTGGGGATTAGGTCCAGGATTACCGGGGGCAGATGGATTTTGAGTGTCTTTCCTCTTATTTTTGGAAGTAGGAGGATTAGTCACGCCCTGTTGTGCATACACCTGCCCCTGAGGGGGCGTTGGCTGTTGTTGCGGGGGTTGAGAAGGCAAGGGAGGCGGAGGCGCTAATGCTTGAGGAGCTGGAGCACCAGGCTGCGGATACGGATAATAAGGAGGTTGAGTAACATTGTGGTAAATAGGTTGGGAAAAAGGAGGATGCATGTCGTATCCTGGATACATGCTACCGGGAGGGGGAAAAGTGCTGGAGGTGTTGGCCCCTCCCTGAGGGAAACATTAGCCCATGGGAGGCTGAGCGTATGGATGAGAAAGAGCTCCAATGATACCGCCGACAACATGAGATGCCCCCAGTGCGTTGGCACCACCAAGTCTTGGGAGATCAGGTAAGATGGTATAAACATAACCCGATTGAGCGTAGATCAGGTCATATTTTAACGCAATCTGGAAAGCGGCTTCTTCGGTTTGAGGGAAATGCGATGCGACATCTTTTCCTATATTAGGAAAAATGGATTTAAGGAAACAATCTATGTAGACACGGTCTTCAAAGGTATGGGCTCGACATAGGCTCTTTCTTCTCCGCCATTCCTGGACATGATCGGATAGGCGGGTCGCAGACGATTGACATAAAGAAGTCAAAAGTTTGGTACCAATGTCATAACTAAGGGGAAGCTGGAAATAAGATAGAAAAGCTCGAGCAAGAGTCGCAAAGGTGGTATGAGAGGATGAGGCCTGATCAACATACCACTTAGAAGCTTCGCTAGTAAGCATACGTTGGAACAACAGAAGATGGATAGATTCATCGGTAATAGAGTTAGATGAATACCACATGTGGAAAGATCGAACATGGTTTATAGGATCTTCTCCAGTAAGATCTTCAAACTTGGGGATGTCGAAATTGAGCTTGGTGTCATGGCGTATGGGTCAAAATTTGATCAACTAGTTAAAATCGGGAAGACTGAGGCCTGCCATATAAGGGATCAAGGGAGCAGCCGGGGTAGTTCCTGTTGCGGTCCCACTAGTAGTATTCCCAGCATTAGGGTCGAGGCTACCACCAGCGTTAGGTCCTGAACCAGACATGGTGAAGGTGACAGGGGGAGAACCGGGGATGGAACCAGAAGGGGAACCCAATGAACCAAAAGAGGAGTTGAAGTGCGGACTCTGTGGAGGACTAACTCGAATCCTACGCCCTACCAGAAACTGAGGATGAAGGCCAATACGTCTCCGAGATAAATGCCTTGGGGGCGCAATGATGAAGGCACAAACACGACACAAAGGGAAGAGATACCAACAAGGGCAAGGAGGTGCAGGATCAACTGATTACAATGTCGAAATACGGGTAGAGAGGTGTAGGATCAATTGATTACAATGTTAAAGTCTTTGCCTGGCTGTGTTAACCAGGCTCTTCTTCACTTAGGGTGTGTGTGTTAAGTGTGTAAATTTTAATTTTTAAATCTAGACGTTTGTAGAGAAAAAAGAAAAAGTGTGTTGTATAACTGTAAATAAACCTGCAGATAACAGTATATGAATATAAAATAACAGAAAATAAATAGCTAATTATGCATTAATCTAAACCCAAGGAGGCGGGCCTCTCAAAATCTAGTCTATGGGTGGGAAAAAATATAGTCAAAACACACCAAAATAGCCAATAGATCTAAATTCGGGAGGGACAATGATCTAAAGATCAGATCAGCTGGAAATAGGTGCAGAAAAACAACAAAAAATCAGAGGAAAAATTGTTGTAAATGAGGTGGAGAAAGGCTAAAACCTGGAGGGAAGCGGAGGGGACCCTAGAGGAAGACCCAAAAAAAACTAAAAGGAGGTGTTTTGGATGTATAAATAACCAATCTGAAGTGGATCTAAATGTAAGGGATCAGATATGAAAAATGGCTGAACACACTGAAATTTCAGACGACTTGCAGCAGCTAAAACTCTTCCACGAAAGGTGGAGGGTACTGAAGCTCTAGGGGCTAGGTTCCCACTTTGATGAGTAAAACAAAACAATTACAGGTCCAAAACAGGCGGAGATGAAGGTCAGACAACCCTGAACAGAGGCCCAGACAAACCCAGAAAAATCTCAAAAAAATTCTTGCAAAAAGTTTAGGTCGCAGTTTCTGACCTGTTTTCTACAGAGGTCACAGGTTTTGGCCTGGTTTCTACGCCCTGGAGGTTCAGGTCGCAGGTTTTGGCCCAAAAAGTGCGACCTACACTTCTGGCACTCTTGGGAGCAGGTTTCAGAAAAGGTTGTCGTCTCAGCTGCGTCTGATGCCTGTCACCAGCGCAATAGGTCCGAAAACACATGGAAGTTATAATTTTCAATGTTTTAGGGTTTGATAGGTTAAAAACAACATCAAGAAAAGCAAAACAAGAAGTTGAAGAGAAATCCTAGGGTTTGAAGCAGCTGGATATGCATGGATTTGAAAAACGATAGAGGTCGTAATCGTAAACCCTTGTGGAGTTTCCAGTTGTTAGTATGAATCTTAATCGCAAGCATACGAAAAAGGCTAACTTTAGCCGTGCATAACAAACATCCCTAACATCAAAGATGGCTGCCAATATCTTTATATTTGCAATTAGTTGATCAAGATAAATGCTGCAAAAATCTAGATCTATGCATTAAAAGACATTAAGCAGTGAATAAAAGCAAGAGTTGCTCCATGCATCCAATAGACAAGACAAGATTGTTTTAAAGAATTTTTGTATTTTTTGACACGTGAGAAGGGAACATAGAAATATGTTACCAATCCCCCTCAATGGGATGGGTTCTTGTAAGTCCTCAACACTTCAGATCTAAAATCTCTCTCTCTTGATGGTGTAGAAAACCCAGAAAAAAATGGAACTCAAAGGGAGCTCACAAGAAAAATGGTAGCAAAATATGACAATGATGCTGGATCAAAGTCAGACCAAAAGTATAGATCCAGAGTGATCTTTAGGCAACAAAAGGTAGTGAGTGAATGGAAGAACTTTTCTATTTATAACAAAATATTGAGTTAGTCTAGATATTGGTGCATAATTAAAATATTATTAACCAAATCAAGATCCAACTTTTATGGAATATTTTATTATATTTGTTGGAGGGAAAAAAGAATTTGACTTGGGTCAAATCCCTTTATTTGTAAATAATAAATAAATAAATGATTTATTTATTATTTTAAGGATGTGGTTGAGTAATAATTAAATAAATAATGATTTATTCAATTATTTATAAATGATTTAGTCAAATTTAACAAGGAGTATTATTTAAATAAGGTTTAAATAATAATTCCTAGAAAATAATAAGATAAATAAGGATTTATCTAATTAATTTTCCTGTTTTGGGTTAAATATGACCATGAATATTAATTGAATTGTTGTTTAACTAATTATTCCTTGAGGAAAATCAAACAAATATAGATTTGTTTAATATTTCCTCATTGGGTTTCCTGTTTAGACCATAAACAACTTAATAAATGTGGTTTACTAAGTTATTTTTCATAGTGAAAGCAATTTACTTAGGGTAAAATTGGTCTTACATGGTGTACTTTGGTCCATATAATAGTAACAGGTTAGATGACCAAAAAATGGTGTAACAAGGGGTATTCAAATACACCTTCGTGTTGGTGTACATGTTTGCCTGTTTTCAATCTAGCAAGTTCCAATTTGACATGATAAAGCAAGATGATGACTATTAGTCCCAATATGTAATTTTCTGGACAACTTTATTGAGAAAGAAGAAGAAAGACTATTCCTACAAGAGCTTTGTAGACCTATTTGTTCATCCAACAATCAATGCACTTAGCAGCACCATAGATCCCAAGATCAGTGAGGAAATCAAGAAGTTGATGCAGTTGATAGAGCAGATCAGAACAACAGACTGGTATCTCTACCAAAACTACACAGAGATCAGGGTTTATGGCAGTGAATTGGCCCCCTATAAACTCCCCAAATACCTCTCCAAGAAGATCTTTTCAGCCAAGAAGAAGTCACAATTCAGGATCAAATCCCAAATTGGTCCATTCATCTGCAACATCAAGGCAGCAGGGGAGGAGGCAAATAAAATGTTAAAGGAGATGAATTTCACACATAGTTTCACGTGGTCTTATGATCCAATGGGAAACATCTCTAAAAAGAGGGTGGAAAACAAGCCCACACCCTACATTCATACCCACAGACTGGAGATAGAGAAGTACATCAACCAAGAAGCATGGGTGGCAGACACACTACAAGAGGCTGAAGAGCAGGTCATCTCTACCTTAGGAATCCAAACACCAACTCCACAAGAGAGGAAAGATGTAGGAGTTCAAGATGACAAGGGAAAGGAGCCTAAAAAGGAAATCAGGAGCAAGAGGACCATGGAGGATCAAACAGACATGGACATTGATTCCTCCACTAAAGAATTCAAAATGAAATATAGGAAGAGGGCTAGAATCAACACGGGCATTGACCAGGGCAGTGAGAAGAACCAACAAACTGTCATCACAATTGGGGATTCACCAAGTTCATCTCCAGCAGGTGGCCAGACGATCTTCTCCACATCCTTTGCCACTGTGTCGTTCCAATAGAAGAATTTGCAGACTCCAACATCTACTTCCACTGCAGAACAAAAGGATGAAGATATCTATGACACATTCAGGGAGATCAAAAGAAGGAATGAGGTTCTCAAAACCAAAACCTACAATCAGTTTGGAAACAAACAGGCAGCTCCCAGAGTAGACTCCTATCAGCCTTTGACTCTGAGAAGGGAAGAATGAGGATGGAATTATTGGAGGCACAAATTCATCAGCCCAAAGGTGCATCAGACTACAAGAAGACCTCTTTTGAGTTTGATGGAAAGAAAATCCATCCAATAGACCAGATGGAGATGCACAAGTATACTAGGGAAATAATTTCCTCCATGCTAACTAGCACATCCATGAGCCTCTCAAAACTACAGTTGAATTTTTCCAACACACAGTCACAATTAAAGGTGTAAAAGATCTTCGCCAAGGCCAAAGATACACGGATAAAATCTCTGGAGGATTTAGTGATGCAGCTCGGGTATAATCCATCAAACATTGTAGTGGCAGAAACCCTTGTGAAGAAGAAGAATGCAGACATAGCTTCTTTGAGGAGGCAGCTTAAGATGCCAGTGACAGAATACCCTATGTCCAAGGAGATAGAAGCAACTGAAACCCAGAAGGTAGAAATGCTGCAATTGATTGTTGAACTAACAAAGAAGATCAAGAAAATGGAGAATGATATGGATAAAATGATCAAAGAAAGACAAAAAGCAATAAGGGATGTAGTGAAGGTAGCAAAAAAGGAAGCAACTAAGGCCATGATCCCCCTACAAGAAGTTCCTCTCATGACTATTCTAGCATCTGCAACATCTATAGGTGCACTGAGGGAAAGCACTGAGCATCTAGCCAATGCGATGGAGAACATGTCCTTACAGTCAGCAGCGATTAAAAAGCTGTAGGATCAACTCAGTTACCTACAAGATCAATTCAAAAGGAAATATTCTGCACATGGCACTGAGTTGCAAATTAGGAAAAAGCTAAATGAAAGTTTGCAGAAGTCTCTTCAGGAGTCCTCAATTGGAAGCATGGTGGGAAGAGTGAAACAAATTATATGGTTGGATATAATTGAATCTGTAAATGATATATGGTCGTCAATTCCGATAATTTTTGAATAGAGAGATCTAATTGACTTGGTGAGAGTTTCCATTGAGAAAACAAATGAGGAACTGCAGGATAAGCCCCAAACTACCAACAACATCATCAGATTCTTGAATTCCAAAAGCAGTCATGAATTGGAGCAAATGGAAGTGGCTGACAGAACAACCTATGTTATTGAGGTTAAAAAGGTATTGAATAAAAAGAGTCTTGTCACACATCTAGAAGAAAGATGCCATCAGCTGGAGATTGGGGTGAGTAGGTTTTTCAACAGGATTGAGCCACTGAACAAAATATGTTTTCCTTCCTTATTTTTCATCAATGATAAGCTGATGCCTAGGATCAATTATGTAAAAAGGCTCACAGAGATCTCAAAGGACACATCTAAACTCACAAATCCGAAGAACACCATGATTGGGAAAGTGTTTTATGAAGTCATCAACAATGATGTTTTCATACAGCATGAGGTTAAGCACATTTTTCAGCTGAGACCAATGTTCGTAAAGTACACCGAGACTGATGAAGTCTACAGAAAGCTGAACAGGACCAAGATTCCAACTCCAGAGAGTTGGGAAAATTTATGTAGAATCCAGGAAGGATGACAACTTAGTTTGATGAAAAAGCTGGCAGCTCAGCGAATTGTCAGTATCAGCACATCTAGTGTATCAAACCCGCCAACACAACATACCGCCACAACACTAGATAACAACTTCACAAGGACACCATACATCTGTCAAGAGGGCCATTACAATAAAAGGACGCTTCCACAACAACTTTAGACATCTGTTAAAAAATAGTCACAACGCGTCCTTACAGGAGACGCACAAACCCATTTTCAGTTACTCTTGTAGTAAACGAACTGGTTGCCCTTTGATAATGAAAATCCGGTGCAATTAGTTCAAATTTAAGTTTTCATTCTGTAACAGGGGTTGGACCCTAGTTTTTGTAAGCACTTTCTCATTGCAAGTACTTGTAACTTTTCAAACTAGAGCATCAATAAGAGATCATTCTGCAATATTCATGTGTTGTGGTGTCCTGGTGATGTTTTCTTTGTTCATGTTTAATGTCTTTCTAATGTAATATTTTCATGCACACCATATAAATTCTAATCGTAAGGAGGAAGGTTAGAATAAGATTTATTGTTCGGAGTACCTTAGTTCTGACTGTATTTACAATTTCTATGTTTTCTTCTGATGTATGGTTTAAGAATTTTTAGTTGCTCTTAAGCTATTACTGAAACCACTTTTCTCCACCTCATAATCTCGTTCATTTATAAACACCAATATTCACAGCTAGTGTGCCTTGCTTATGATCTGGGATTTGATGCACATACCCAACCTTTCTACTCCACAGCCCAATGGAAACTGTTTAAAGAGAACCCCTTATCTCCAACCACGAACAATCAAACAAACAACCCTCACAATCAATTTAATTATCCTAATATCAGAAAACTTAAACAAATCTAAATCTTATAGAGAGATCCCTCTCCGAGTCTAGGAGGGCTAGATCCCAGGCTTCAAGTGGTTTTGATGTTGTGCTTTATAGTTTAGTCTTGCCAATCTTATAAATTATAGAGTGATAACATATTGGTGACCATACTGGGGACAGCTGAAAATTTTCCATTTTCATCCGAATTCAGAAACCCCAGCCAAAAATCATTATACGATATAGGTTTATTTTAAATATTGGTTCCTTACAATCTTAAATAATCAGCTGGTCTATGATTTTGGACTAAATTCTAGCTCCCAAAAGAATATCCACTAGATGCCATCCAGATCCCAATCCCCATCCTATTGTGGACAATCCTGAAAAGATCTTGAGGAAGACTCCTAGAACAGACAGTCCGACCAATGACAGGATTCTCTACAGGTCTATCTCCTTGCCTGACAACTTTGTTACTTTGCGAGACGTTCAATTCGACTTACAGTTTGAACAAGGTATTTTTAGAACCAAATCTCAAAATTGGACTAACCTTACAGTTTTTGATCCCTCCATATTCCATACCACTACCCAACCACCTTCACCCACCGTTCATCTCCCTCCACTACCTCCACCTATCATGGCAGCCAGGTATGCCCCATTGGTGCTGCTAGTACCTATAACTCCTATGCCCCAAGACTGCTAATCCAAGATTCTGCAGTTTGACAACACTAGCCCTGTGACTGCCCAACAACACATATATACAATTAATGATTGTTTCGACCTGCAAGAAATTGATGATGATAGTGTCAAATTGAAGATGTTTGCCTAGAGTTTAGGGGGTGAAGTCAGGAAGTGGTTTAAAGGTCTAACTGCTAATAGTATTCATGATCTCCTTGCTTTTTACTAGACATTTATCAACAAATGGGAGGTCAAGGAAAACCCACTGTAGATTTTTATCAGAGTATGAAACTATCAAAAGATCCCCCGAAGAGTGTGCAAGACTACTATACTAGGTTCAACACCTTATACAACACACTCCCTGATAACATGAGACTGCCCCAAGGTATAGTTCTACTTAAATTCCCGAATGGATTTGATCTATACATGGCCTACCAGCTTAGGGAAAGAGACTCATCAACCTTAGAGGAAATGCAAAAGGATGCTGTGAGTGTAGAAGCCAATTTATTAGCTAAAAGGAAAGGAGAGTCACCATAAGAGAAGAACCGTTAGCTTCTACATCTGATGCCAAGATTGATAATTTGATAAGGACTATGGAAAGGATGATGGAGATGATGTGTTTGAATGAAAGAGAAATACCTAGAGAAAATCAACCAGCACCCCAAAACATAAATCAAAACCCAAGAAGAAACCTTCCACAAATTAGGCAGAGAGAGCAAAGAGGTCCTGACCAGCATATCAGGCCTCCCTTTCAAGAAAATTATGTTGATGATGATGAAGGAATAGTGGAGGAAGTTGAGGAAAATCATATAAATTTGATGGGGATTAATGAAGATGATCTTGTCTTTCTCATGAAAGAAGAGCAAGGCTTTTTTTCACTAGCCCAAGTTAACCTCGGACCCAAAGAATCTGGTGACTACAAATTGGGTTTTGAGGATGCCAATATGGAAGTCCGCAGACAGTACAACTTAAGGAGCACAAATAATTTGGATAATTCAAATAAAGGGAATTCAGAAAACTCTACCAAGAAAGTATCTAAATACTAAGTCAAGAAAACAACTGAAAACACAAAGAAAAATTTAAATAACTCAGAAAAGAAAAACATAGACAATAGTGTCAAGAAATCAGTAGACCTTCCTACCTTAAATGCTTAGAAGGACATCCCCAGTACAAGAAAATAGACTGAAGTTACGCAGATAATAGAGGCTGAAAGGATTGATATGTCAAACCCACTGAGAAATCAAATTCCCTTTAGTATTGAGAGCGAATTTGCGAAGGTAAATATTTCTATTCCTCTCATTGAATTGAGCAACAAATATGTCTATAGATCTCAGGTCCTGAAAGTGTTAAATATAGGGGAGATTATAGACACTGTCAATTTAAGTGATGACCAGCCTCAACTCTTGTTTGGGACAGAGGTCGATGGAAGACCACAGGAAGGAGGGGTTCCCCCTTTTTATGTCAATTTAAATATTCATGACAAAATACTTCATAATGCCATGTTGGATTCGGGTGCATCACACAACCTTATGCCCCAGGCTGTCATGGAGAAACTTGACCTTGAAATCACTAGACCCTATAGATATTTATACTCTTTTGATTCTAGAAAAGTTAAGTGCCTGGGTCTGATCAAGGACCTTTGTGTCACTCTAGCTCAAATACCTCAAAGAGTCTAGTGATGGATATTTTTGTGGCTGACATTCCCCCAAAATACGAAATGCTTTTATCTCACTCATGGGGGGAAAAATTGCAAGGAAATTTGCAACTAGACATGACTTATGTTACCATTCCAGTGTTTGGTCAAGCAGGAAAACTTTATAGGGAAACGCTAATGAAGTACATGGTAAGTAGCCAAGAGAAGCTTCACAATTACCCTTTGTACTCTGTCCACACGGACCTTGATTCTTTCATCCTGTACAATGATGGACTCACTGATTCACAGTTTTCCCAAATAAAAATTAATCCCACTGAAAACACTGACAATCAAACTCAAACAAAACAACCAGACCAGGCACATAGACCTCTTTGGAACATGAGTTTATATGACTCATGTAGTAAAGTGGGCTTAGGGGTAGGCATCTGGGTGTATAACACAGGAAACAATAGTGCACAAGGTCATTCATACAAATTAAAATTCCAGTGCACAAAAAACAATGCGGAATATGAAGCCTTGCTTTTGGGATTACAAATGTTAAAAAAATTAGGAGCAAAAAGGATCTTGGTGCATGGTGATTTCGAGCTAGTCATTAAACAAGTTAAAGGACTGTATGCAGCCAAACACCCTAGACTGAGAGCTTATAGAAATGTTGTCCTTGATTTCTTAAGGACCTTTGAGGAATATGATTTGGCAGTAATCCCCAGAAACCAGAATGTCCTAGCTAATGGCTTATATTTTTCAGCCAGTACTTGCAATCTGCCTCACCCCAACAAGCAGCATATTATTGAGGTTAAACATCGCCCTTCAGTGCCAGATAACATGAGATAGTGGCAGGTTTTTGGCAGTGATAAATAGATTGAAAGCTTCCTACAGTCTAAAATGAATTTGAAGACAGTAATGCGGGTATGGATTGTGAGGAAGACAGTCTTATTGATAAACAAATTACCGAGTAAGAACAAACTACTGTTCTAGAAAACGTTGTTTTAGATGTCAATACCAATGTAAATATTCCAACTAACAACACTATATATAATACCGATAAACAAAAAGACCTGGAAAAAGAGGAATTTGAAATACTCCAACTTAAAGACAATAATCTGCCTAGAGGGATGGTCTCTTTAGAGGAATTATTTGACTTTAATGATGTGGCCAGAAAACCCAAAATGGAGCCAACTAAAACATACATTGAGGAATGTAATATAGGCACAAAACAAAACCTCAAAATCATCAAACTATCTAAATCTCTGCCTACTATTACAAAGAAAAAATATATAGCCTTATTCAAAGAATTCATTGATGTGTTTGCATGGAGCTATGAGGCTTTGAAATGCTATGATACCCGCATCATTCAACGTAAGATTCCAATTAAAGAAAACCAAAAACCATTAAGGCAGAAATTGCAGAGAACAAATCTCGTTTTAATGCCTTTAGTTGAGAAAGAGGTTAAAAATATTTATGAAGCAAAGATCATAGTACCACTTAGATACTCCAAATGGGTTTCCAATATTGTCCCAACTAGAAAGAAAACAGGGGAAATTAGACTTTGAATTGACTTTAGAAACCTTAATAAGGTATCTCTTAAGGATAATTACCCTTTACCTAAGATGGATCACATATTGCAAAGGGTAGTGGGTTCCAGTAGGATATCTTTGTTAGATGGTTTCTCTAGTTACAATCAAGTGTTAGTACACCCTCATGACCAAGATAAGACAACTTTTACAACTCCTTGGGGGACTTTCATGTATGTGAAAATGCCCTTTGGACTAATGAATGTTGGAGCTACCTTTAAAAGGGCCATGGACATTGCATTTGCTATTGACATTGGCTAGTTTATTGTGATTTATTTGGATGACATCACTGTGTTTTCTAAAACCGATGAAGGACATTTAGCACACTTGAGTAAAGTTTTTGAAAAATGCAGAAAATTTGGATTCTCCTTGAATCCTAAGAAGAGATTATTTGGATTAGAAGAAGGAAAACCATTAGGTCATATTATCTCTAAGGATGGAATCAGAATTGACCCTAATAGAACCGAGGGAATATAAAAAATCAGCCATCCCAGAAATCTGAAGGAACTCTAATCCTTCATTGGTAAAATCAACTTCCTAAGGATATTTATACCCAACTTGGCAAAACTTTTAAGGAACATCACTAATATGCTAAAGAAGGGATCAGAAATAAAATGGACCATAGAAGCAAAACAATATTTTGATTTGGTCAAGCTAGCATTGACAAAATACCTAGTACTAATCAGTCCGGATTTAACTAAAGATTTCATGATTTTTTCTTTTGCCTCTGAACATACTATTGTTGTTGTTTTCTTACAGAAAAACAGTGAAGGACAAGAACAACCAATAGCCTTTTTCAACAAAGAATTAAGAGATGCATCTCTGAAATATAATATCATGGAAAAACAAGCTTTTGCATTGGTTAAAGCATTGAAAGATTTTATATTCTATATTTTACATTCACATATCATTGCTTATGTTCCAAAGGAAGTTGTCAAAGACATCTTAACACAAAACAGTCTTGATGGCAAAAGAGGGAAATTGATTGCAGTGATCCTAGAGTATGACCTGGAAATCAAGCCTACCAAGTTGATTAAAGGCCAAGGACTCATTGAATTGATGGCATAATCTAATTTTCATGCACTAGACATCAACATGGTACACGCATTAGATGATCAAGAGGAACTGGAAACTCCACCCATTGATGAAGCATTCTTGAATTCTCCATGGTATGCTGATATTTTGTATGTATTTTCAAATCTAAATGCTCCTCCTCGTTTGTCTAAAACCAAGGCTAGATTTCTAAAACTTAAATTTTTTAAATTCTACATTTTGGACAATGCTTTATATTGGAAAGATATTGGAGGTATTCTACTTAAATGTTTAATGAAGGATGATGCAGATAAAGTAATGCAGGAGTTCCATGGAGGTGACTGTGGTGGCCATCTCTATTGGAAACCCACTGCCAACAAGATCATGAGAGTTGGATTTTATTGGCCCACCCTTTTTCCTGATGTCCATAAGATGGTTACTGCTTGTCATAAGTGTCAAATCTTTGAAGGGAATAGAAAACTACTGCCTCTACCCCTGAAACCTATCTCTGTAGAAAGCCCTTTCCAAAAATGGGGACTAGACTTCATTGGAGAAATTCATCCCCCATCCTTTGCACAACATAAATGGATCCTTAATACTACATATTATTTCACCAAGTGGATATAACCCACCCGTTCTATAAATTCCACTGATCTTGTCATCATAAAGTTCCTAGAGACCAACATCCTTTTTAGATTTGGTTTCCCTAGAAAAATCATTACAGACAATGTTGCAGCCTTTAGATCCAAAAGGATGGTTGACTTCTGTCACAGGTATCATATAAGGTTGGGGCATTCAACAACCTATTACCCTTAAGGTAATGGACTCGCTGAATCTTCAAAAAAAATCTTGGTGAACATCATTAAAAAGCTTCTGGAGGAGAATAAGAAACCATAGCACAATAAGTTGATCAATGCTCTTTGGGCCAATAGGCTCACCACAAAGAAATCAATTGGCATGTCCCCATACTAATTGGTTTATGGAATGTATGCAGTGTTTCCCTCTTCCTTGGGAGTTCTAGTGATGAAGATAATCCAAGAAGTCCAAGTTGAATCAAATGACATCCAAAGGAGAATTAATGACACCATCCATTTGCAACAGTCCAGAGGAGAGGTCTACAATAGAACACAAGTGATGTAAGAGAATATCAAAAATATCTTTGACAAGAGAACCAAAGCCAATGATTTCAATCTAGGTGATAGATGGGGTGGGGGGTTTAGGGGAAGCGCTCCCAAAGCTAAAAACAGAAGTAAAATTGCCTTGTAAAATATTGTAATTTCGTAGTCAATTTAGGGTTTTTTTCCCTAGAAGGCAACCCCTCTATTGTATGAGGGTATGGTATTGCATCTGTGTATGGTGTGTATACTCTGAGCGAGAAGTGGCAAGGGGGACTCTGTGAGAGAGTAAAGGATATTACAACGGATATGTTGTAGGTTGTGTCTCTTAATTTTGTTGGATAATTGAAAGGAAGGATTGGTTGTTTCTGTGGATGTAGCCCAAGTTGGTTGAACCACATATATCTCTGTCTCTCTTGTTTTATATGTTATTTATGTGTTTGTGTTTTCGCATATTTATGTGTTCCATTGCTATGTAATATATAATTTTCTAACACTATCTGTAGCACTAAGAATGGTGATGGTTGCGACCAACATTGCAGCAAGGCCGCGCAAGTACCCGAGGGGTGAAACGTTCAACAACTAGCCCTGAGCAGAATAAAATTGCGCTTTCGAGAACCCTCCAAAGAAAATGACAAAACTAACCCTAACTTGCCCTAAACCTCTTGAACCAGTCAACATACCCTCCGAACATGTGGCTTCATGCAACAGTGAGGTGTCGTACGACCAACACGGTTGCTTATATGAAAAATTGAGTGCCCTAGTGGGGGGCATTCAACTAATGGTGTCCCTCCCCTGATAAAATGTTCTTTTCATATAATAATTTGCATTCTTCAATTGGAATGATAGAAAAGACACCTGAACAACATTTTTCAAATTCCACCGTTGAGATAGAGGAATACCAATGTTTATGAAAATTTTGAAGCCCTCCGTTGAGACAACACATTACCAATATTCATTATCTGATTTCAAGTTTTGGTGGGTTTAGTGTATGTCTTTTAAGTAAAATTAAATTTATATATATGTGTATGTTGGATAAGTATAATGAAATTTCTGTCTTTTTAACAATCATTAGTTAAAAATTACCTCACCTTTGAAATTAATTATTTTAGCAATTATAATATTTATTTTTTAATTTAGTTGGGGTGAATTGGTAATTTATTAGAGTAATTTTTAGATTATCATTATAATATTAAAAATATATTTAACACAAAAAAAATTTCGATCCGAATTGACCGCTGCAAAAACTCTGCTGCATGCGTCGACAGAGACTACATGCAAGCAGCCATGGCTTCGGGTGGGGGCGCTGAGGCCACTCCCCCCATGCCAGACCTCTTGGCATTCAAAAAATTAACTGCAGGAGCAAACAAAAGAACGCTGACAGAGATGCAACAGAAGTTTGTAAAAAAACTCGATTGCATGCCTTCAGTCAAGCTGCCAATCGAAGAAACCTGTAGATCTGCCCTCAATCTTGTAGACAGAGGGCTTATTGGTCAATTTACAGGCCTCTAGCCCTCCCCTAAAGTAGTAGAAGAATGGGTTTAGAGGAACTGGTCTCTGCTAATCTCCGAAGGGATCAAAAACCATTTCGTTGGGAAAGGCTTCTTCGTCTTTGTATTCAAAAGTGCAGAAGACAAAAATCTCATTTTCAGGAACGAACCATATTTCATGGGGCCTCAAGGGTTGTATCTAAACAAATGGACCCCTAATTTCGACCCGGCTCAGGATGTGCCGTCAGTTTTTCCAGTTTGGGTCCTCCCCCCTCATCTTCCATTGCATTGTTGGAATCAAAAATCACTGCAAACCATAGGCAGCTCGTTGGGAAAGTACATAGATCAAGTAGTGAGGAAAGATCAGTATTCTTGCGCACGGATCTGCGTAGAGGTAGATATGGAAGTAGGGCTTCTGGAAGCGATAAAATTAACTGTTGCAGACTGGACGCACATCCAGGAGCTAGACTATGAGCAGTTACCATTCAAATGCTGGTACTGCCACGACTACGACCACTTTGCAAGATATTGCAAGAAAAATACCACAGAGGAACAGGGAAACACAAAAGCGGAAAAATGGACAAAAGTGCAGAAAGCAGGATCAACAAAAAACAGAGGCAAGGGCAATGCAAAAGAAAACAAAGCTCCGCTAGATTCCCAGGCTCCTGGATCTGGGACCTCCAATCCCACATCAACAGCAGGTATACAGATCATAGATCCTAACAAGGAATTAGAAACAGAAGGGCCGAACAATGACAGCATGGAACAAGATCAGACCTCCCCCAGTGGTAAAAGCAAAGAGGTAGAAGGGAAGCAGGCAACAACTCCAGAAATTACCCCTTCTCCCTCATATGCAGATATAGCCAGGAAGAAAATCATAGATCCACTCAGCTCCTCAGAGGAAGAGATCCTGGAGAGGCCTGCTAAAAGAGCATGAAGGAAGTCGCGCAGAGAAGCAAGGGAGGAAGAGGTAGAGAGACAAAAAACTCAAGGAAGCTAGGCCACAATAGAAATGTCAATCGGAAGAAGCATAAGAACAAGGCCTCCAAAAGGAGGAGTAAGCACCACTCCCAATAGTAAGTAATGAGAATCGTCTCTTGGAACTGCAGAGGATTGGGGAACCCGTCAAAAGTCGAAGCAGTTAAAGATCTTATGAAAACGGAACCAGCAGAGATCCTATTACTCCAAGAGACAAAAATCGAAGGGGATACCCTTCTAGAAATCAGCAAAAGGAAATGGCAAAAGAATTTAGGGAAAACAGTAAGCGCAAGGGGTTCCGCAGGTGGAATAGCCACCCTATGGAAGGAGGACCAATTCAAGCTAGTCAACACACACAATAATCAGCACTGGATCTTCACTGAGCTGAAGCACATAGCAAGTTAACTATTGCCCTATTCAATCTTTATGTTCCAGTAACCTATGCAAAAAAAAAAAATTGTTGGCAATCTTTAAATGAATTTTTGGAACTCCATACACCAAAAAATATAATCATAGCCGGAGATCTCAGCATAGTGATGAAAGGAAAAGAAAAAAGAGGTGGTAGAAGTAGCAGGGATCAAATGCTACACGTGGTAGAAGACATAATACTACAATGGGAATTACTGGATATCAAACCAAAGAAAGGGCTATATACTTGGACAAATAACATGACAGGTGCAGACCATATCTCAGCAAGACTTGACAGATTCCTAGCACAAAGCACCTTACTGCTGGAAAGAAGGATCATCTCCTCAGATATCCTCCCAAAACTTACCTTTGATCATAAACCCATCCTTCTCTCGTTGGAGGAGGAAGAGAATTTGGGCCCAATCCCATTCAGATTCAGCGCGCTTTGGAGAGAAAGAAGTGGATTCCTAGAGACAGTCAGGAAAGCTTGGTCACTCTCAGTCATAGGCTCTCCTAGCTATGTATGGGAACAAAGGTTAAAGCAAACCAAGAAGGCTTTGAAAGAATGGAGCAAGATTCCCACATGCACCCCCAGCAGTCAAATAAAGGAAGCAGTACAGCAATTGGGAAATCTGCAAAGAAAAATGGACTCTATAGACATAACAACAATAGCGCTGGACAAAGAGCAGGCTGCCCAATGCAACACCTTCCTCTCCTTTAGGATAGAAGAAGACTACTGGAGATTAAAGTCCCGCAGTCTATGGTTGGAATCTGGGGATAGGAACACCTCTTATTTCCATCGACAATGTAGAGCATGCCTTTCCCGAAACCACATCTCTGAAACTTCAACCTCTGATGGGACGCTTTGCAAGGGGATAGATCAAATTAAAGAGGCTGCAGGCTCGCACTTCCAAAATCTATATAGCAAAGGGAATGAAGACAACAAAGAAGAAAATGAAGAGTTCCTCAACAACATCCCATCATTGGTAACTAAGGAGGATAATATATCTCTCCTGAAGCAGGTCACCGAGGAAGA